>JAPYMA010000596.1:0-66719 GCA_035041965.1 Anisakis pegreffii | reverse complement strand
TCAAATCAGTCAACGCAAAAGACGTTCAAGTCTAACATTATCGCTAACAGATGATATACTCCGAGTTATGGTGTTTGAGTATTATCTGTGGTGTATCACTGAAATCACGATTGCACAGCTATGCTCAGTAGGATCTAATTAACCTCATTGTTGAGACTGATGCAGCAGCATGATTTTCAAGCGTAATATCTTCATTTAAATAAATTCGGGATGAACTCTCAACGTTTTAATCCCATTAATAATTATATATAAATTATTGTCAAATTGCACTTACTTCGCAATGCATGCAGCGTCTTATTCAATGCATACATTAATTGATATTCAATCGTGGCGCTTCAATTTTTCGTAATGCGGAATAATCGTTAGTATTTTTATTCATTGATGGTTGTGTAATCGTTCATTTTGCAGAGAATTATCGAAGAAGCCTGATGCCTATCAAATAATCGCAAACAGTATAGCACCTTCTATATATGGATCTGAAGATATTAAGAAAGCAATCGCTTGTCTTTTATTTAGTGGTTCACGAAAGAGGTTCACTCTTTCGTTTCATATTATGGACGCTACTCGCTGTTTTTATCACCCTTTATGGGTTACTCATTTTCTAGCAGGAACACATTAATGTCTTGATCGCTTGAAGTTCCTTTTCTTCTCTCATTTGCTACTTCGTAGTGTTCCAGTTAAATGAATGTCAGGCTACTGCATAGATTAGTTGTATTTTTTATATTGCTTAAATGATGGAATGTTATGTTCTCATTGGTATTTACAAAACTGCACTTATTTTTCTTCAATAATAACTGAAAATGCCTCAGATTGCCGGATGGTTTAACTCGTCGTGGTGATATCAATGTACTTCTCCTTGGAGATCCGGGCACGGCAAAAAGTCAGCTGTTGAAGTTCGTTGAAAAGGTGATGCTTTCAACTGAATAATTTCATCTGTCATGAGTTTATTGTGATTGCATTATACTTTTCTCAAGGAGTCGATTCCATGATTTTTTAAAACTTTGATTACGTTTCCGAGATTCTAATGAATTCGTTGTACGGCACCTAACTGAACAAAAACGAATATCTTTGCATTACTTTTTGATTAACGGTCAATGGTTGTTGCCAACAAATTTGAATCTCCAGCAATCAGTGATAATAATTTTTCAGGTTGCTCCAATTGGCGTGTATACGTCAGGTAAAGGTAGTAGTGCAGCTGGTCTAACAGCTTCGGTAATTCGTGACCCACAATCAGTAAGTTGTTTATTAAGGAGAATGCATAGTTTCGTGATTAGGTTTGATTCTGGCATTGATATTGTATTGCAGCATTACGGAAATACTGTTACAGAGATCGTTTATAATGGAAGGAGGTGCAATGGTGTTAGCTGATGGTGGGATTGTTTGTATTGATGAGTTTGATAAAATGCGTGAGGATGATCGTGTCGCTATTCATGAGGCCATGGAACAACAAACTATCAGTATTGCTAAGGTTGGCATTGTCTTACTTTTATTTGCTTTGCTATTACACTGAGGTATTATTGTTATCATCTGATCACCACCAATTCAATTCATTGATCGTCTAACTCCAACGACTTACTTGCGAAATGTCTTGTTTGGCACTGATTATGCCATCAAGATGTACATTTGCTTACTGCTACTGTTTCTGTGTATGAATCAATATTTTCATCGGTTTTACTGGCAACTACTTTTGTGGTTGCTATTATTTTATTCTTACCATTATTACTGATTTAAAATGCTTTCTATAAAATTTCTCATAGGCGGGTATCACAACCACGTTGAATTCTCGTTGTGCCGTTTTGGCAGCAGCAAATTCAGTGTATGGTCGATGGGATGAGCAAAAGGGGGACGACAATATCGACTTTATGCCAACAATTTTGTCGCGTTTCGATATGATCTTTATTGTGAAAGATACACATGATGTGAATAGAGACACGGCTAGTGATTTAATAAAGCGTTTCGTTTTTGTTCTTAATTGCATCACCTGTTCAGTGTCAAATCTAGCATTAGTTAACGGTTGGATAAGATTTTACGATAGTTCATAAATTGTTTATACATGATTCATTAGTTCACTGATGGAAGGCTAATTATGAATGATTGTGTTCTTTGTTTAGGATTTTCAGCAGAGTATGATATGTGAAGTAATGATCAATAATGTTGATTAAATAATGAAAAGTTAATTCTTAAGTAGGTTGTGCGAAAGAGATGTGATACTATTTCGATATGAATGCAGTGAATTAAGAAATTGGCGATGTTGTTAGATGTGGAAATGATCGTACTGGGGAAGTGTGATCGAATTTTGATCAGTTAATTTATGATCACACTTTTGTTTTAGACATTAGCAAAACATGTGATCTCAGTGCATGTGAACGCATCAGCGAATCGTGAACATGAAGAGGAAGTAGCCGAGGGCGAGCTTTCACTTGAGTTCTTGAAGAAGTATGTTCAGTTTTATGATCAAAGTTGTTTCAGTCGCCTCTGAGAACTCGTTTAAACGTTAGTAGTTTTGCAAGTAATTCAAAGAAGAATCGTGGAAAATCCATCCAGTGTTTGAAAATGTGGAAGATAAGTATCTTTAGAGAAATTTTGCGCAACGAAAAACGAAATTTTTTTAAGGTATCGCGGCTCTTTATTCTATGTACGTGTTACGCATTAAACGTTTGAGGGTGTTGCCACGTTTGAGAATTGAGGAATTACGTTGAAGAAAAGGGGTTCATATTATAGATACATTTCGTATTGTCGTGTCACGTGTGCACCACGTCTATCAGAGAAGGGAGGTGAAAAGCTCATACACAGTTACGTTCGTCTTCGAAACCCACCTGTTGACGTCGAGCAGAAACGTTCGTTTTTTGCATTATGAAACAGTCAAACTTATCTATCATTCAAACAAGTCGTCAATGTGTCGAATAATCATCATTCGTTGAACATCCATTATCGGTCCCTCTGAACCTATCCGTTCCGATTATTCACTGAACATTAAATTCAAATGAACAAAACGTTTGCTTTTCTCTTTCAGCCAAAAAAGCAAGTCATTCAGCTATTTGAATCGCAAACTTTGATTTGGCATTGCTCCGATTTGTTTTTGCACTATTACATGATTGAATAATCAAGCGTAAAATGCAGTGCTTCTTAAATTTAGCCGATACTAAAGCGATTTAATTTCGCCAGTAGTCCTCTGAGGTGACGACTTAGTAGGAAACTTGATGAATAGTTTAGTGAACGGGTAAATCAATGAAGTAACTGGATAATGAAAATTTGGTAATGTTGATTGCTTAGTGATATGAACGGCATTGGTTGCGCAGTTCAGGGTAATAGAATTGCAGAAACGCGTTCACGATCAGCCATACCGATAACGATTCGTCAGCTCGAGGCAATCGTGCGTATGAGTGAAGCTTTGGCTAAAATGGAGTTACAACCATTCGCCACTGAGAAACATGTCGACGAAGCACTTCGACTCTTCCGCGTTTCGACAATCGAAGCTGCAGCAACTGGAAATCTTACGGGTATCATATCATTCCGATTGATCTTATACTCCGTTTTGTTGCCATTCTCACATCTCAGACGGACTGAATCAGGCGAGATATTGGTCCGGCTTATCTGATTGTTTGCGATTGAATTCGAATTCAGGTATCGAAGGCTTCACGAGTCCCGAAGATCAAGAAGCGTTCAATCGCATTGAAGCGCAACTAAAGAAACGTTTTGCGCTGGGTACTCATGTATCCGAATATTTGATCGTGCAAGATTTCGTGGGACAAAATTATCCAGAGAATTTAGTTAAAAAGGTTCCAATTATGATGTTATCGTGTGGATTTATTAATTATTTTGGGACGGATATGTTGCTTCAACTTTATCTACGTTCAAAATATTGAATTTCATAATTTATTTTTTCACAGAATTGTTCTACAAGTACTTTTACTAGTTTCATTTGAAACTTTCATACTTTTATAATCTTGAAATAATTTCGCGGACGTTTGCATTGAATGGTACCGAATAAAATGAGTGCGGATCTCTTGAAACTTAAATGTTATTGATGGAATGACAGAATCGCATGTTTTTGTTTTCTCCGTCCGAATAAATCAGGTAAAAATTAACTTTAAGGTAATCCAAATGTGTGTTCGTCGTGGTGAGTTGCAATATCGTATGCAGAGGAAGATGCTATATCGTGTCCATTAGATATTCATCAAATCAACCAAATATCTCATTCAGTCTTTTACACTCATAATCATTCACCTTCTTGATTCGCATCTCACCTTTGAATTTTGATATCAAATGTTTCACGTTTCATGTTTTTGTTTCTTTTATGTTATAACGCTTTCAAATTGTTCAGTGATCATTTTATATCCTCTTCAAACTTTCGCCACTTTTTCACTTTATGAAACAACAAAAAAGATTTCTTCGCTCGAGCTGTTCACTTCTTATGTTTTTGTGTACCGTTTCTCTGTAAAAACATTTGAAAGAATAAATCTGCAGCATGCGGTTGTCATATAGTGTACATACAATGGGAAACAGAAAGTGGATTATGAAAATGGCTATTATCTTTGTTGTAGCTAATCATTCGGTCATAATTACTAGTACATGGGAGCTAGGAGTGTGTCCGAAAACGGTTCTTGTCATGTGGAACTCTGATAAATTCTGGGTGGTCGTGATTAAGCGTTTTGTTTTGTTTATTCCCAGGAGCTTTAGCCATTTTCTTAGACTTATGTCAATCAGATAACGCAGTCGCGCACATTCAAACAAATTGATCACTATAAAGCAATCAATACGTTCATATGGCAATAGGCGGACTGCGATCTTCGAGCTATCCGTCTTTTCAGGTTTGCCCGGAAACGTGTGAATTTCTTTTCACCGTTCGATCCAGCAGAATCTATAGATTCAGAATATTATGAATTTTACTGAGCAGTTCGGCTTTGTTGAGGAGACATAGGCGTTTTGTTAATAATATCTCGGGTGCTGCCTTCAAAGCTACCGTAAGCTCAAGTTTGCCCAGTAACATGTGAATTTTCTTGCATCAGTCGATCCAGCTGGATCTCTTCCTTCAGAGAAGTGTATATTTCGTTGAGCGATTTTGCTTTCCTGAGGAGATATAGCCATTTTCTTAGATCTAAATCAATTAGATGGCGCAGTCGCGCACATTCACACAAATTGATCATTATAGAGCGATCAATGCGTTCGTATGGCAAAGGCAGATTGCGATCTTCGAGGTAACCACTTCTCAGGTTTGCCCGGAAACATGTGAAGTTCTTTTCACCGCTCGTTCCACCAGAATCTTTAGATTCAGAATGTTAAAAATTTTAATGAGGCATTCGGCTAAGTTGAGGAGATATGGGCATTTTATTGACATTATCTCGGGTGCCACCTCCAAGGCTACCATAAGCTCAAGTCTGCCCCCTAACGACTGAATTTTTTTGCATCAGTCGATCCAGCTGGGTCTCCTCATTGAGAAATACATATATTTTGTCGAGCGATTTTGTTATCCTGAGGAGACATAGCCATTTTCTGGATATGTGTCTCATTTCAATCGCGCAGTCGCGCTCATTTACATAAATTGATCACTATAGAGCAATCAATACGTTCATATTAGCAATAGGCGGATTGCGATCTTCGAGCTAACCGTCTTCTCAGGATTGCCCGGAAGCATGCGAATTCATTTTCACCGTTCGATCCAGCAAAACCTCTAGATTCTGAATATTTTAAATTTTACTAATCGTAAGTAATTTGGCTTAGTTGAGGAGACATGGGCATTTTATTAATATGATCTCGGGTGTCACCTTCAAGGCTACCGTAAGCTCATGTTTGCCCAGAACATATGAATTTTTTTGCATCAGTCGATCCAGCTGGATCTCTTCATTCAGAAAAATGTATACTTTGTTGAGCGATTTTGCTTTCCTGAGGAGATATAGCCATTTTCTCAGACCTATCTGAATTAGATAGTGCAGTCGCGCACATTCACACAAATTGATCACTATAGAGCATGAGAATTAACGTGCAGTTCGCGATTTTCTACATCAGATCTATCATTTTAACTTGGAATCAGAAACTGACATGTTTTGCAGTTGCTTGAACCGACTTGTTTAATCCTCCATGCATTCTCTTCAATTCCGATAATATTTCTCGCAAACCTGCTCGCGAAGCTGTCGTTAACTGCAGCCAAATACCTTAGGAAGTGGATTTGCAGACCATTCACTGCATTTCTCAAAGTAAGGAGAGGACACAATGGAGCTCTCAAATACATCAACGGAAGGAACTGCAACTGAGTTTTTAATTACTTTCAACTCCGTGCGCCTCAACAAACCATTGCTTAGTCGTCTGTGCTCCATTCCCCAATGGACGAGCACCAATTTATCGTCACCACATCAAACAACCGTCGAGGCGTTCTCGAAAAAAGTTATGATATACAGGGTGTGCATCTGTGTTTCTGTGCAGACAAAACTTTTGATTGAACTGTTTAATTCATGAAGTTTTCATCCATCCAAACGATAAAATGGCAGCAACAACATCACTGGGTTGATGGATATTTCGAAATCGACAAAAAATTGAACAATTGAAAAGAAAACATAAGCAACCGTGCTCCATTGTTGAGGCAGTTTTCTGTTTCGAAATTCGATTGAAGAATTAATTTTGGCTTCGTCTCACATGTACATATTGAAAGAACCCGTTGAAATGAATGCGAGAGTTTAAAATTTATGCACGAGTTCTGGAACAGAAAAGCACCCGGTAGGTTTGAAGTAATACCAAAAGTGATTGTTCATGAGTAAGAAGAATAAAAGCGATGGAAGATGAGATGATTTAAATGAATGTTTGATAGTGCTTTATAACGAGAATGAAGAGACAATGCATCAGTCTCATTGCTGGGAATGGGTTGCTGTAAGATTGAAACCAGCAAATGCAATCGCAAACGCCACAACCATACCGATAGTTAAACCGATAATTAAAACAACCAAAAGGCATGCCGTTACTGGCACGCCTTCGACTGAACAACAGTAGCATCTGAAATTAGAATACCCGTTTGTAATTCTGTTCATCACTTCAGCATCGCCTTAATAATTGATGCTTAAAAACCCGATAGAATGTTGCTTTGGCAAGCGTGGTGCAATTTCAAAGCGCTTCAGATGACCCGACAGTACCGCTCCAGAACTAATTGGCAGACCGCTAACAGACGTGACCACAGACATTGCCTACCGTATCCAAATTATCCTTGTGAGCACCAATTACACAAAACAGTGTTCATATTAAAAAATCCTTTGATCCACACTTTTCCACAAAGATAATTCCTTCTTACGATTAGCCACAACGTCACCTCACATTGTCTCAAGATGACCACCATCTTAAGCCCAAGCACCAGGCATCAGCCTCAATATAGGCCTAATCATCAACCACAGACCAGGCCTAAGCATCAAACTCTAACTTAACATCATTTTCTTTTGAACGTCGGCGATGAGAAAGAAAACCTCCGCCACGCGGTTTTCCCGAAGCCCTGACCTTTCATACAAAGCCTAGCGCACTGCCCAGTTGGCACGGAGCCGCTTGCAAATAAATGTTTCAAACATTGAATCAATGCACTTTATCAAATAAACAATGATTCAGCTGACAGTGGTCTCGCCTATGTTTAGAACGGCTAGCGTATAGTTTATGGATTAAACTGTATCCACCTACTTAAGCCGAGGTTTACGTTTGGTTATGGGCCGAGGCTTCTTTCTTTTGCAAATTTGTAAAGAAATGGCACGGGGCTTTGAAAACGACACCAAGGTTATCAAACGAGTACTGCAACAAGACACTGACTGATCTTCACGTAAACCAGCTTTGATCATTCTACGTGCTCTCCGCCTCATACGTTCTTTCTTTGTGAGTCTCGTCTTATCACCACCGTAAATTGAAATGTCATACATCGATATGCCTCCAATATCAGCAGCCGTCTGAAACGCTTTCGGTTGAGTCAAGCACAAGTCGAGCACACTCATTTTGACAATGCTTCTCGAAAGTACTGTTCAGAGAAGAAATTCGCAATGAGCACAATTGCTCGTCAGAGCTTATCGAGGAGTTGTTGCAGTAACACTGTAGCAGTTTTGATCAAATTTGTGACAGCATTACATTACTTCCTTCGACAATCTTGTATAAACTTAAAATTAAAACAGTTTATGGCAAAAGCAGTTGGAAGTAGCGTTTGCATGGGATCCCAACATTCGAAAACCGCGATTTATGCTCTGAAGGATGGCGGGATTTTACAAAGCACTGCATTTCATACAATTTTAGCAATACAATCATCTCGAATTGCACATCAGTCACTCGCAACTCATTGATATTCAGTATTAGGTGTTACCGTCCTAGTGGCAATCAATGGACAGATCATGTTAGAATAGCGCCACTCCGGCTTTCGTTCTTTAGAAAGTGGTGAAGAAAAATTTTGGAATTTCATCACTGTTGTTTTGTGGCGACGGAGCGCGAAAGAGATGATTCGTGAGGGACACCAAAGTGATATGTGAACTCAACCTTCAAATCTGTATTTAGATGAATATGTATAAGATGTACACGGATATCATGCACTATCGATTCGGATGACGAAATATAACTTTCGTAGATCTCATTTGGAGGATCTCCTCCCTTTTGTGTTTGTATCTTATGAATGCTTTATGTTTCGATATATGATACAGTGTTACTACAAAATAAACGCCGAAATGTTCCGTACTTGGTGGTCAACGTTGCATTTTTTTCCATTTAGGATCGTTTTTTAATCCTGGGCTTATCCTGAGGTTGCAAAACGATTGCGCAATTTGATCCCGATACCGATATTGGAAAATGGCCGGGATTTGGAAGTGCTATTCCGAAGCAGGTCTATATTAGTGATCAATCACTCACCTGATCGCCAATTGTCGTATTTCTGAAAATAATCAACAATTTTGTGACAATTTGAAATTAGACTTTGTTTTAAATATATCAGTGGTTAGTTATATGATCTTAAAAGGTATTGCAAGAAAACGGTATAAAAGTACGGATGCAAAAATCTGCATGAATTGGAAGATCCGTTGTCTAAAGTAGTGGAATGTAACGATTTGTAAAAGTGATATTGCAGTTTCTATATTGCAGAAATCATCGAGATGCAATTGTGCTGTCTGTGTATAATGCAAATAAGAGTTTCAAAATGAATCTACGAAATCTCGAAAACTCTCTCAAACATTCAAGTCAACTAGTTCACTGTTCAATATTAATTTTGCACAATTAATTTAACAGACCCTTCTTCGGTTGTCATTTTGAATTGATGCAGCGAATTATCACGTGAAGCTTTCGAACTAAAAAACCGCAAAAATACATCATATATACTAAAAAAAAACAAAAAAAATTACTAAAAACTAAAACTAAACTCTTCAAAAAATTACGATGTGAATAGAATTGATACGATCGTTTGTTATAAATTCACAAATTGAAGCTCACAACGACCAAATTTAAACGATCCTTTAAGAGAATCATTTTCGGTTGCTGCGTGAGTGTGTGGTCAACAAATGGTTTTATTTTTAATTTGTGAACCATTCCAGCCTCCTCAATAGGTGATATTCGGCGAAAAAATCAACGCATATACTGTCACTCAATAAGAAGAGCATGTAATACATTTCAACAACATAAGAACATAATATGTGTTACTTTAGCTGAAAAAACTGAAACGACCTCACAGTGCGCCACGAAAGTACGCAAATGCCGTTTGTTTGCGAATGATTGGTTTTGTCGAAATTTAGCAAAATTTAGCTGCAACACAAACTTGACAAACGTATGCAATGATCTTGATTAATTAGAAGTTTATTTATTTCGTCCAAAGAATATGCAACTATTTTCGATATGAAAATGCAGAAATAGCAACGCTACTAATTTTGTCACTGCTTCAAAGATGAGATTAATGATAATCGGAATGCACGTCGAGGATCTGCACAAATCATCGAGGTGCAGTTTATCCTCATCCGCTCAACAGTCTCATCGTCAGGCTTCTAAGATAGGCTTACATCTTAAGAATGAGGCTAACGACTTAGCACACTGAGGTCCCCTCTTCTTCAGCTGTCCCGCAGCCCATTCCCCGCCCTTATAAAACACTTTTTTTATATCAGCATTGCTACCACCTAGCAGTGTTGGGTGCTATTAATGCTGACTGCGAATGTTTCTCTCCGCGGTTATTCGTTCGGATATAACTCTCCTCGCTGTTCAGACATGTGGTTTGACTAGTACGCAAAATGTTTCATCAGATTTGTGGCATGAAATCCGAACTTGTTTTGGGGTTGAACTTGGGGTTATGTTTTAGGTTACCAAAACAATCGGCAAGTTCGATGTTACAGAATTTCAGTCAACCTTGAATCTGCCAAATTAGGGCATGCGGCCCGGTTTTGGCACCGAACTCCGTGATTTGAGGTTCAAAGCCCGACGTCGTAACCATTCAAAGCCTGCTTTCGAGCCGGCCACACTCTTCAAACCTAGCTAAATTTGCATATTTTCTTCTTCTTTTTATCTTCTTTATAGTTGAAACTAAGCATTTTTCGCTTCTGGTAAGAGATTTTATTCTCTGAATGGAAATAAGCTAGGCAGTAGTTGTGTATCATACGGTTATTAAATGTTCTGATATATTACGTCATTCGATGTTCACTCACGAAACATAAGACTGCTATTGCACGTTCGGCATGATCATTTCCACCGATAAAATCTGCATTTGTTTCATATAATGCCAACGCAGTTGTTTGATTAATATGCAAAATCTTATATTATAAGCAAACTTATTTTATAAGATTTGTTTTTGGACGTCTGACTTGCGATTCATTCTCATTGCTTGTTTGAGTTTGCACGTTTAGTGGTTGAAATCATGGCGGTGTTCTTCATGAGTGCTCAGGTGGGTTTAATTGTGCCCATATTTAAATTGTTCTCAATTCATTCACTAGGGGAGTGTGTGAGGTTGCTACTTACGACTGCGATGGCACTGATACTATTCGAAAGAGCGAAAAAGGCTCAGGATAGATCCACTTTGAAAGCTGCGGAATCCTCCTGTGAAATCAGTTGGAAGCTTGGAAGAGGTTAGAATTCAGATTCAAAATGAGAAGTTGTATCAGTGGCGTACGCAAGATTTTTTCGCAAGAGTACGTGGTGGTTTTGATTTTTCAACTGTTCTACATGCGAGGGGATAGTTTTGTATTTCTAACTGCTTTACAGGAAGGAAGTTGTTTTGATGAGATATTACCACATCAGCAAAAACGACACTGCAGATGTAATTTTAAAAATCTATAGCAAATTTGTCAGCGAAAGTCTCAAAGAGCGCATCTTTCGAATATTCGGTATGAGTTGTGAGATTAAAGGTGCGCATTTTTGAAATAAGATAATGCTTTACTCATTGTAGTCATTCTTTTGATACTGAAAGCACTGACTTCCGACTTCCAATCACTGCTCGAAGGACATATAGGAAATTTTTTCCATTTTCTGTCCGCAGATGACGTCACCAAGGAAGACTTACAAGATTTGTTAGTCGGTCAATTGTTTCTAGATTTACGTACCTCAAAAGGATAAACTTTAAAAGCCAAAATGAAACGAATCAATACATGAGACGAACTGAATAGAAAATTACCATTGTGCATTTCTTTACCAAAACTGTAAAACATTACAGAGTGAGTGCAGATTATCTGATGAGCAGTGCATTCGTCTTCCTGTAAGAGCATCGAATCGTAGTGGTGAAAAGTTATTTTTAAGCAGTCTCCGGAGAATAATTTGCTGAAATTGGGCTTGCACTTCACAGTTGTGAAATCCGCACTCCCACCGATCAATAACTACCCGTGAGAATTAGAGTTCCACAGCACTTCTTAACTTCAACAGTATTCACTGGTGCCCAATCGCTCTTCTGCTTTCTATAGCCTTCTTTATTGGTCCAGTTTAAAAGTTCCCCAAGAATACTTTGTCGGAACAATACTAAAAAGCCGTAAAATTGTATCAACTGCAAAACGTGTTGGGCCGTTCTTTTCTTGATCACACGATCACCTTATTGATCATATGATGAATCTGTGTTAAACTATATTTTCAACTGTCTCATAGTCAAAATATTCTTCAAGACCGAGTAGAATTTCGTGCAATTTGTTGTGATCGTTTTCTGAAACTCAGTCATCATCCTCATCGGTATTACCACCATTGCTATTTTCGAGTTAGCATTCACTAGCTGCATCAATTGACGATACAGTAACCGATATAAGAACGCAAAGCACGCAGCAAGAACCAAAAACTCATGCAGATCTTATAACTACTTGAGTGCGGAGCTGATTCCTAACTGGTCCGTCGTTTTAGCTCTTCGTGATGTACGACCACCTGACAACAGAGTACGTGAACGCCGACCCGTTGTAATTTGTTTCACTGACCATTCCGCAACTTTTGAAAACGATTTCTCGCTCAATTTTGCATCCTGTTCTGACTGGTTTTGGTTTCATCGCAGTCGCGAGTGGTGACTATGAGATTTATTTGCTTTTCTGGACCTTTAACCCTGAGCCTAAAGTTTACGCGCCAACGCCAGACTGTTTCTGTTTTGATCCGTACTAGGTCTATTCCTCGCTGGTAATAATTTGAACGTATATCATGACTTACTGATAAAAATATCATGGGATATTTTTGACATGTGATATGTTTTTTTGCTTCGCACCAATGGAAACATGACGTCGAGCCTTACTGTTGATCAAGCCTTAAAAAATTATGTCCACCGAAATTGGTGATTGGATGAGCTTTTACTGCAAGTAAGTGATACTGTTCTAGCGAATACTAACAATAAGGTGCATTTCAGTTAGTGTTACTGATGCAAATGTCGATAGCGTTTGCAATCACATGCGCTTCAAATCAATTCATTGATATGGATGAAGAAGATTGTGGACCAACGGGATATTGCTATCTGGTGCATAGAGGAGGCAAAGTTGAGGAGCGTGGTTGTGATCATGCTTTCATTTGTGAGGTAATTACGTTTCCGAAGCAAATTTCTTAGTTGTGTCGTTCCATTGGCGAAATTATTTCGTTTTCATATGGTTTTTCAGATGCTGATTGAGCAAGGATCTCTAGAAGAAGATGGATGTTCTGCTGACGATGACATACCTTACGGATCAAAACAGCAGGGCAAAGTATGCTGTTGCACTGGCATTAATTACTGCAACCGTTCTCTTAGCGAAATTGGAACTGCGCAGGAATATCGACCGAAGAGAGCAACGGATTTGTGAGGGGAATGGTTAACGAGAGTTTGATCGGAAATGATGGAATGACTAAGTTATTTGAGAGTTATACTCCTCTCTGTGTTCATTACAGTCAAAAATACAACTTTGCAATAATTATTGCGAGCTTCGTTATATGAGCTGCATCGTAATATTATTACAAACTTGATTAACGACGAAATCATTAGTGTGTTTTAGTCTGTGACCCAGGTTTATTCGCTCATATGATTGTTTTCGTGATGACAGTAATTGTTCGTGTTGTTGATTTTGATTGCTATTTTCATTATTGTAATTATTATTCGTTTAGTCAGCATGTTCGGTTTTCGATTTCATCTTTTTGATCTGTCTCTATTATTTTTCATTAGTCCTTAATAAAGTCTAATTTTTCGGTGCTAAAATTCATTCAGCAGTTTCACGTTGCTCGATTCAATTCGTGCGTTCAATTCACGTTCATCTGCTAACGAGGATAGTTTGGCCTGCGAATGATTGCCGGAGTGCGCTCAAAAATATCTTGTTCTGTTAAAAATTCCACAAATTTTTTGGTTCATTCATTTCGCCACTACAAACAAATAATCGTTTCTGCGTGCAGCTAAAAACTTGTTGAAAAGAAAAGGTAAACTGGTTGCTAAATTCGTTCAACCCAAAGTAATTAGTGAGTTGTGGCAGCTTGCAGCTCAGCTCTGAACGTGGATTTTATTCGTTTTAAGCTCATTCAAGTAATCATATCTGTTACGATGGAATTGGCACGGAACAGAAAAACAGATAATTGAAGAAGCCATTCATGTCAGCGAAATGAAAATTGAAAATGTATTTAATGGTCGTTAATAAGTATTTAAGAACTTGAAAGTTAACGTTTAAATTGCTTATGATATTCATTATATAACTAGAAAACAAATTTCGATTATAGCATCGCATTCTGAAGATGCAGTCCCATATCTTGTTATAACCTGTTTTTTCAACTGCTATCATTTCTTCAGTTGTGGATAATATTGTATTATCTTTCGACCATGCTTGTCGACATGAAAACGCTAAAAAAATGGATATTATAAGTAGCGCAATGTGCATACTACGGTTGCCACCTAACTTTGCCTACTATCACATGGATATTTCTTGGAACATGGCCGAACGGTTTTCCATGAGCACAATATAATACGCTCAAGTATAGACGCAACCTTTATCATATGGCAAGAACGTCTCACAATCAGGATGCAAATTTTGCTTGTATATGCGTAATATCGCAGCATTAAGTCTCATTCTGGAGTAGAATGAAGAGTGATATTTTTCCTGATCAATTTCTGACTGTAGATGAGAAGATAGATGATTTTTGAGTAACGTTAATGGAATCTGGTCAAGTCCTAAGGTGTTGTTTTCGTGGAAGATAGAAGTTGAGAAGCAACGTCCAGGTGCTTAGTTGCAAATCAGCGATGCTTAGTTGCAATCTGACGGTTTCCATTTTCGCAGTTTCAAACCTCCATAATTAGCGATAAAAGTGAAACTTTTCAAAAGCGAAATTAAATGAGAATTTCGGTCCGAATGCACATCACTACCATACACCCTCAAGCAGTTCTAAAGTCGCCGTGTTATCTGGGAGAAACTGAGCAATTGAACCGCGGAAAGGCGTGCCTCCTGAAAAGTGCCGACACTCGATCTGGAAGAGGGTGATGTACTGCTGAGTGGATGAGACTTCTCCTCTTAATTCAACAAAAAAGGATGCAAAAAAGCCTGAGCTCAACAGTCAGTCTCAGCCTGTGCCCTATCCAAGCCAATCAAATTTTTAAATTCAGTTGTCGACTCTATTCGACCAACCTTTCATGAATACGCTATATCCTAAACAAACTTATCGCCAACCTTCACGTAAACATATTTTGACAGACTCGAATGATTTTGAATGACATTGCTAGTCGAACATGGACGTGCAACAATAGCAGTTGCATTCCGCGCGGAACGTTCTGACGCTGTAGATGATGGTTCTTCCGTTAATGTCTTAAAATGTGACATTGACCGCTTGAACTGAGTCGATAAAAATGCAACGAAATTAGTCAATAAACGATTGTGACTTAATTTATCAACAAGTGCGTCATGGCATCAGTCAGTCGAAAGTGACCACATCTTTTACCGCTATCTTATTTCGGGTTCCACCTGCCCTGCACTTTGCTATTGAAACCATGGTGTTACAGCTATTTTCCTCTTTTCAATTTTTTTTGTGTGCCTTTTCAATCAAAGAAATAGAGGAACATTCACTCATTGCTTAGGAATCAATGAATTACTTTATGTAAACGTTACTTTATTTCTCTTTGCGGCATCTTTTTTACGATGGCGGTGTTTGAAAAACGGTACGTGTATTCGTCGATGTTTTGAGGGCTGAAATTTCTTGTTTTGTTCTGCTGAGCTTTTCTTTGTGTAAATTCTTCAACATTCTTTTATTAAGAATTTGAGTTTTCTGGCAAAAAAAGTTCGCTAAGCAGCCTGCTGCGTAGACATCGGCATTGAATCAATTAAGCAATAAGCTTGTTTCTGTTCAAGTTCCATTTAAGTTCTGATCTTAAGTCCCATGTGAAAATGATACCATGTATAATAAGTCAGCGGCATTGAAAGGATGTCATCATCTTGCATTTAAATTCATTGAGAAGAACACGTACAATTGCGATGCCTCAACAATATCTCAAAACGCCTTCGAACATTTTTCTTCACTGATACTCATTCTTCGCCTTTTTTTCAATTTTTGCAGTCATTCAATAATAAAACTGAACGCTGCATGTCTAATGATAATAGCAATAACAACCTTATTCTGCACTGACTGTGTAAGCCTCCGTTCGTTTTCGTTAAGATTCTCATCACACTTATGTTTCTTGCTTATCACCATTTTTACCGGTGAAACGAATGTCTAAATACAAAAAATGATTTCCAACTGTTCACACTCAAGTTTTAAAATGGGCAAAGGCTGATAACACTATCAAAGGAACCTCGAACTTATGAACTGAATCAGAATGAAAACAAAATGACGGCTGAAGCAATATTGTGGGTATCATGTCATCACTGAATGCAATTAAAGTAACTGCTCACCTTACTCAAAATCTTTCCTGTTGCTTTTGCAGCTGACTTTGATGCATTAAATACGGAATAGGTGGAGCGCTCGAATATATTGGCAGTCTGAAATGTGAAGGTTCGTCCTTTCAGAATGTTATGTAAACAATAGTATTGGGCTCAACGGAACACGAAGTTGATCAGTACATGAAAGTTACTTAAAAATCTCACGTAGTCACATGCTTAAACCGGACCACTCATTTTAAAGTACCAAAAATAAGTGGAGAAATTGTTCATTCCTATCAGAAACATTTGATGAGAAACAGGCTTAAATTAGACCATTTTGTATAAACCGAAAACAATGCAAAAAGTGAGCAGGAAAATGGATGAGCTTTACGGTTGGCGAAATACCGCAATCGTTACACTTTTCAACGTTCATAAGAGAAAAAACGTGATGAAATTAACGGTGTACCTCGCGATTGTTGATTTCCGCAGTTTCGGTATCTGAATCTCTAACACTTCTAACACTTCTCGTTGATTGCGTAATTTCGACAGTGCTAGATGACGAAGATGGTGACGCAACTGGCATGGCTGTTGATGTGGATGGACTTGATGTTCCAAAATAGTCCGGATCGACTGATACTTCATCAGGTGCTACCGTTGGGGTAAAATTCTTAAACATTTCTAGATGCTGCATCATGCAATTCGTAATCAAGAAAAAGCATCATGTGTTCATATTTTAGTGTATATCGTCAAAAAATTTTTAAATGATATTAGCAGATAAATACTCAGCTATGCCATCTACCCAGTGCCCATTTGAACAAAATTCGCCATGGACGCTGCAAAAACCTACCATAATGTAAACACTCATCGCTCGTGGGCTTTCCGCTTTGGGTACCTGAAAAAAGCGAGAGACGTGATAAGGGAATGTAATTCATATTAATTAAGAAGCGCTCCTCGAGCTAACTCTGCGATCATCAGTCCTACTTCCTTCAAGTCTGAGGAAAGTTGGCTTAGAATGATCGCTTTTCACAGAATAACTGGAAGAAGAAAGATTAATTGAGATGCATCAAATGGTATATTCTATCTGCACTGCGCTTCTCACCTTGTTTGCAACTGGACCAATATTCAAAGTGCTGAAATACAACATAGTTTAGACGTGTTAAGAGATTTTAATTAAATGAATATAACGGTTCGATATGGCTCCATCCAGTCACTGATCTCAATTTGAATTTAGTTGCAATCGAGCAGCAATATATCGCTACTTATTTGGAAGGAGAAGAACGTTTACAAAGCTCTATGCTATTCATCAAAACCGTTGAAACCTATAGACCGCTAAACAAGAAAATTGTGAAAACCATCACTAGGCAAGTCTCAAAAGTTGAAGCATAAAAAAGACGCCATCAATATTCGTCCAAATAAATCCATTTGAATGACCGCTATAAGGCTCTCGCTTTCAGCAATTGCATAGTCATGAGATTGAATACGTTTTGTAGATCGGTCACTCCGTGCCGTATAGGTCCCAAGGTATCTGAGTCATACAGATGGCGACAAGGTAATTTTTTGATCAACTTTTGTGCACCTTGGTGGGCCGGCACTGTTCAGTCCTCTGCTCTAATCTAGTTCATGTTTCGAATAAACTCTTCTATGCCTGATCGAAAGAACAGCTTAGAAACTCGGGGAAAATCAATAGAACAGAACAATTTATAACTTGAAACACAGCAGAATGGATTAGTATTCATTTGTCGGACGGAGCAGAAAAGAACTGCTAAAAAAGATGAGATTGTACGAAACGGAATAGTTGAATGGACAGAACAGAACACAACAGTTCACAATAAGTTTCGAACAGATATCATTAACTTAGGCACTTTTCGGCATGATGCTGCAAAAATATTTTCACCTCTGTTTAATGTGATTTGACGATTTCGTTGGCAAAGGAGGTGTAACATCTTCGGCGCTTTTTCTATTTGTACTTGACTGAAATTCTCGAATAAAACTCTTTTGCGTAATAATCAATAAACTGAGTGCTCGCAAAACGTCATCATCGAAAGATCGAGTTTGCTCTTTTGACAGGCATTTGTAATAGAAGAAAGTAAAATGGTGGCTCTACAACTCGACTGAAGAATAAAAGCCAGAAGGAATTGTTTTCACTGACCAACTGCAGTAAATTTTCGAAGTTAAGAATTGGTGAAATTATGGCATCAACTTCTTCAAATATTGTTTGTATGAATTCTTCACTGCTTTCATCAGCTCTGAAGCGTATCTTTGTTTCTGTTCAAGACTTGTTGATGACAGCTGGCAATAATCGGAGCGGGATGTCGCGGTGCATTGCATTTGCATTTCGGCTTAGGCTGAGTCTCATACCTGCCTGAGTTCCCCATTAAACCAACAAACGAATTTTCGGTGTGAGTCTCAGCCTAAGCCTGAGCCAAACTGTAGTGAACCGCAATGTCATGACATGTTGATGGCTTACCTTATCGAAACTTGTGAACCGCGTGATCCCAAATATATTCCCCGTCCTTAACTCTATATGTGTCCTCAAATGTTCTCCCTTCATCGGTCACTGCAAATTCCTCCCTCCCCGAATTGAGACTCCATTCTCGAATACCTACCCAACACTCACCGGCCGCCAATTTGTTTCCTTTCTCGAAAATTAGGTTAGTTTTGAGGTACTGAGATTATTACACGTTTAAAAGCATTGGAAATTTCACCCCACTAAGAGTAATGTTTCAAAGTGAAGAAAACGCGAAACTCAATTTCACGCCTTCTCTTGAATTTTCTCCCTTCATAAACCCCCAAGTTACACATTGCCTGGGATATATATTCGGGGTTATACGATATGAACTTTATTTGCTTTTTATTCATTAGATGTGAGGAAGTAAGCCTCAAACTACTTCGCGGCTATTATCAGGAGTGATCTATTCCATTAATGCTAAGTGCACCAGTCTCGTAAGAGAAATGCACCGAGCAAACTGGCGTCATGTGTTCCAGCTGAACCAGCGAAATCTAAGATCTACCGAACATAAATGACAGAAAAAGTTCGATTCCTGAAATGCATTTGTTGTGTGTTCGTTATCAGTTCGAACTGCAATAAGTAAGGCATTGACAAATGTTAACTAACGATTCATCTCGTCGTGCCCTTCTCAGTGCCTCTCGTTCTTCTTCCTCTTTCTTTCGAAGGGTTTCTGGAGCATATGTCTGAAAAGACTCTTCGATTTTTCACCATCGTTTCTCGATTTACAATCGATTGAATCTCATTTCTCCTAAACAGTTCGTCTTTGCTCATGTAACAATAGCACTTGCCGGAAGCCTTTATGTAAAAGTAATGAATAATAAGTATTTATATATGAAGATATTGTCCTGAAGCTCAGATGTATTTGATGAACTGTTATCATTTAATAGACTAGCAATGCACTGGACAACGTGAATAAAGTGAAACGCAGTTTCGATTATACTTATTCTGACTATTATTAGTGGTATACGATTCAAGATTCGAAGAGAATTGTAGCAATGTTCACGAATGCATCAACCGTGATAAGAGCTGTGAGGTGCTGAGTAACTTAACATTGAGTGGTTTCACGAACAGATCACAAATGAATACAGTCAAATTTGAAATTAGATAAACCTTAGTATCCACTTCAATACACTTATCCACATTTGTAAGAATCGAACATGAGCTCATTTCACTTTTCGGTGATCGATCGCTAATTGACATCTCTGTTGCCTTTTCTGATTGTAAATTGCACTCTTAAACATTTGACTCGTTGGTGAACATCCATTGCTCAATGACGATGCTCAAATAACGTCGGGTGCCGGGAAAATCGTATCACGGCTTTATCATGCAGGAAAATTTGCAGTAAACCAATGGTTACGATTATGTCTTCCAAGAAATTTCTCCTTTATTGACCACTCGCAAAGTGCTTCCACCGACCAATTAAGCAATCATTTTAGAATGGAATCGGAGTTGGAGAAGAGTAATATCTACCACACTTTTGGGTAATACGAAAGAGGTTTATAAATAAGTCGGAAGCATTGAAAGTGAATTCAAGCACAGTAAATAAATCTTTCAAAACTGATTTGATATAACAGGTTCCCTGAATGAACTGAAATAATTTTCATCTGGTTTAGATTTTGTGTTTCCTCAAATAACCCATCGCGATTCATTTCGCAATTTTTTTGGAATGATAAAAAAGTTGTGTTATCATCTTTGAATGAAAAACAACGGAAGTATGAAATTCTTAGCAAAATACACGTTTTCCGAAGACAGTAACCAAGAGTATCAAATGAGCACCGGGTTTTGAATATATTAGCAGCAAACCTTGCTTTTTCTTTGCATTTTGCTCTTTTTTGTTCATTGAGATGTGTAATAATGTTGTTAAGTTTAATCCTGAATTCGAAGATTTTAAATGAAATTTAAACTTTTCGAACCTCTTGATCATCGAATGAGCATATTCTCGGCACCATTCCGTATTCTCTTTCAATTCCAGTGATGAAGTGATATAATCAGATGAAGAAAAAAGAACCTTAAAACGTCTAAATTCAATACGGAGACGCTTCACTGGAGGACCGACTCCTCCAAAACGATTAAAAAAACTGTAATGGAGTTGGTCAAGTTTAACTCACTTAAAAACAAACATTTTGCTCGATTTTTTATATATGCAATCATTTGAACTTGAATTATTTGTATGCAGCAGAAAAATACGCAATTGTAAAAACGATATTTTGCAGCTTTTGTTAGATTATGCAAAAACAATGATTTCTGCGTTGAGCTGTCACCAGAACGCTTGAACACTGGAATATGTTCAAAATGACTTTATTACGGAGGCACTTTGCCTCCCGTTGTCTTCTGTTCTGTTCTGCTGGCCTGTTTCTCTAAGCAATTATGCAACACGGTTTATTTTTTGATTTCGCTACTGGTCAAGATAAAAAGATATTTGAAACGAATCTCTGCACTGGCCGCATTCAGCCGATGGTTTTTAGTGGCCTTGATTCGTCCTCGAAAAATATCAAACTGTACAAAAATATAAACCACAGATGCATTTGCAATTGAGCAAAAAGCGGTTCAAGCAGCTGAACTTCACTATGCGTCAGCATACAAAAAAAAACACTTCCTTTTGTCTTCGTTAGCAACTTGTCCATCGATTACAGGAATCTAATAATAAAAGAATCTCAAATTGCGAACGAGTCATTTTTCAGTTGGAAATTCAAAAGCAGGGCTGAACTGATTTGAAAATTTCGAGCAATTTACTTATGGCACAATGAAGATGATTTCTAAATTCCTCTGGAAGTGTCGTAATTCTTAAGCTTATCGAATTCAAAACATTAAGAACTGCAAATAGTTTTATCCTCATTACAACTGCCATGGCTGAATGTACCTTGCCATCATCAGGCATTGCTTTCGAATAATAAATCGTATGGAAACTCAACTTACCAACTTTGATACTGCATCGACCAAAGGACCCTCCCTCAATGTTCAGGTAATAAGGAAAATTTCAGTTTCATTATCAGCAGGCGTATAAAAGCAGAGTTGTCGATGTTTGAACCATGATTCTTTCTGTTCATTTTTGCTGCGGCTTCTTGGACGATTTGGGATTGTTCGCACAGACGAATGATAATAGATGAAGGGCTCTTCGAGAGGTATTCATGAGACGTGATATATCAGAGCAGCATGTTTTCGGTCGAAATGGTCTGTGCTGGTTCCGATTATCTTGTATTTCGAGGTGACACGCGGCGTTTTATGAATGAATGGAATGTGGAAAGTTAGAAGGAAGGATTGTTGATTCTTGAGTCGTGGGATAGTGATTAATATTTCACCATACGTTATGAAAAGTATGGATTGTTTCCATTTGGATAACTGTCACCATCGGCTTTTATTATTGTTTGAGGTAATCCAGGGCAGAAACGAATGTCAAGAAGACCATAATATGACTTGTTGACATTAATTTCTGTTTCAGGGGAAACAGATTTTCGAGCTATGACGTAGAATTTGCGTGACAACAATATTTGCTGAATTGTTAACTGATTTCAACACCGTCGTTGCACGGCGTCATTTATAAATTTACACGGCGTCATTCATAAATTTCTTTAGATAAACGTTCAATAAGAGAGCACATTTACGGAACCTTATAAACTTGCTCTACTTGTGTTGTTTACAAGTGTTCAATATGCTTTTACTCGTGGCACTATTGGCATTTCTCAATATCGTCGTTTCTGCACCTACTTCGGATTGTTCATTACCACCAGTTATTAATGGCATCGTATTCACATGTTATATTTTTAAGGTATAGGTTGCGACGGCTTTTGTGCCACTGGGAGGAGGTACATCTCAAGTATCGATCGACAGTAAGAGAAGCGTGGAAAAAAGTAGCGATGATAAGATGTGTTAATAACAGAGTGGTTCAAATCAGAGCTGATTAAATACAGCGGTGATTAGATTGCATTGCACAACATCATTGTGATATCAGTATTGCTATGGTGCAGCTGTGTGTTACTTTGTTATTTGATGCAATGTGTTACTTTGTTATATTGATGTGATTTTTTGATTTTATCAGTTTCTGTATGAATTTAATTTTAATAAAATTCTGTTGAAGTGTCTACTTTACATGTATGACTGCAATTTATTAATGATGATTATGTTGAGGAAGGTTCTATTAGTATCCTGGCTTATGTGGCACGCAATGAAGAACATTTGAATATGAAATAACAACATGGCTACAGAAATGTTTTATGCATAGGTAAGAATAGGAGAGATAATATCGATACAAATGCAATCAACTGTTAGACATTTGAGCGATCAGAAAGGTCCTATGATAAAGATAAAGCACTTTTCTCGGAATGGATCTTGTCACGGTTAGCGCGGAAAGCCGGCATAAATATATAAATCAAGTGAAAAAAGCGACTTCTTAAATGGTTTAAAAGGGGAGTGCAATGGGCAGTTGGTGTACACTAGGCCTCGATGATCCGGTCAGCTCAGAGGGAGTGCGTTCGAATTCGAGTCGATCCAAAATCTTCATTGAATTTTGTTTCCATTTCGAGCGAATTCCAAAAAAATGCACAGAAAATAAAAACGCTGAGTGGGAGAATGTCGTTCAAGGAGAGGGTCAACAGCTTCTGGCGGTGATGATTGCGGGAATGCGGAGGGTTTTGGATCCTGATAACCAATTTCTTTGAGGAACAGAAGCACTGTAACCTTCAGATGCAAGCTCGTTACAACGAGTAGAGATCGGCCTTTCCATTCTGGATCTGAAGCATTTCATCTGCAAACAACTTGGTGCATGTTCGCCACTGTTGGTGAGTCCGCCTGATCTCGAACTTGTGCTCGAACGATGTTCGTCGCAACAGTTCGGTCCTAAATCGACGCTCAGTAATAATAGTAATAACAATAGTAGTGATTACAATAGTTATAACAGCAACAATAATTGTAGTAATAATAATAACAATAATAGTAATAACAGTACTAGCAGAAATAGCAATAATACGAATTATAATTATAATGCTTACAATAACAATAATATTTCATGGTAAATCTTGACAGTGGTTAAAAGAATGTAACTCACTCACTCCCAAGAAAAAATGCTTTTGTTTGTGCATCAATCATTTATAACTGACATCGACCAATTTGAAGAGCACAATTCAAAACGCACATGTTAGAAAATGCTGAGAATTACACCGATGTTGAATGATCGCAAAGCGTAATGATGTATCGATGTATTGGCAGATTATAATATTTTATAAGCGAACGATCATCAGTTATTATTCGTTGAAGTTAACAGTTGAAATACTCAAATCAACCTCCCTCCAAAATAACCGTCACCTACGTTCCTTCATCTTCTTCCTTGCTCCTCGGATCGAGATGAACGAATATAGTGACGGCTATTTTGCAAGCCGTTTTATTAGAACGGCAGTCTCAAGATGCGCTTTTTTTCAGAAAGAGAATTTCGCAAAGCCTTGACTGAATTAGAATCAAAGCGAACTGTGAACAAATTTTCCATCCATCCCAATTCACTGCAGCAGTCAATTTTAGGTATTTTTTGATGAATTTAACGCTATACTCAATCAACCAGTGAGCATCGACGCAGACTAGTAGAGATCGGCATTGTCGATCGTTGGCCTTGCAGAACTTAATAAATCTTTTGTGAATTTGCTTCCGAACCAGGGTCTTTCAAGTGGGGGTGCACGCACCCCCTGGGTGTGCACGACTGCCTGCCAGGGAACGCAATAAAAGGGGTGAGTGAGGGATGCGGGAAGGGGTGCGAGAGCATCTTAAAATTTTCTAGAAGGTGCACGGGGCAAAAAAGGTTGGAACCCTTGGTCTAAACAAATCAAAAAATGGTCGTCACTCGCATTATTTCAGTGCAAAGATTCTGTCAACAAGGCGATCTGATAAAGTTAACTGCAACTCGCTTCGAATTTAAGTGTGAGTATTATCCGAACGACGAACACGTTCTAGAATTGAGCAAAAGCTCGAATGGATCCGTATGGAGGTGACGAACATTTTCAGTGTCATTTTTTTCTAGTAAGTGACATTTTTGTTTCTAGTAATCTGTTTCTAAGTAATTTATAGTAAACGTTTTATTAAATATTACTAGCGTTTTATTACACTTAAACTCTTATCATGTGTGGTGCTGATGGTGGGAAAGAAACAGAAGACATGAGGATCTCTTATGAAACGAACTTTTTGAAGAGCACTGAAATAGCTGTTTTACGAGGCACTTTCAGAAAATGAGTTTAACTCTGGAAAAATAGTTGGCTGAAGTTGTATCAAAATAGTTCACTTGTTTCGAATGTTCACTTCTCATTTCACTTTCATTCTAACTTCACAAAACTTCTCAACTTCTCAAGCAGAAGTTTTTTTTCAGTTCATTTCTTGAAGAATTAATTGTCTTTTGATCCAAAGATAACTCATTCAAATTTCCATCATGAAGGAATTTGCCTAAAAGATCACCAGAGTAACTTGTTTTTGAGACGTTGTAGTGTGCAAATTTTGAACTTCGAGGCAAAAAACTTGTAAAATCAGTTCAATCCGTGAACTCGGTATGGATTTCAAAAAAATTTTCCTCATTATAACATCAAAATCATTCACCTAATCCGAACCATACGTACTCAGTCGATGCTTTGTGAATGTTTCATGTAAGTTATTTGAGTAGTTGATTTAGCGTAGATGATCCCAAAATTGACTGCCTATTTTTAATGCATTAAATTTGAATTCTTCCTGAAAACGCTAACATCTTTATCATCCTGTTCAGTTCACTGCATCTTTCAATAGTGCCTTCGCAAAATGAATCACTTCAAACGTTTCTTGGATAGACCAAAAATCCTATGTTTATTAAGCAGATGTTCCTCTACCCATTTTAATTTTTCACTGAATTTATAGGGCAGGTGAGAAGCAGTTCAATCTACCTCAGTGA
This sequence comes from Anisakis pegreffii, assembly GCA_035041965.1. Lineage (NCBI taxonomy): Eukaryota > Metazoa > Nematoda > Chromadorea > Rhabditida > Anisakidae > Anisakis > Anisakis pegreffii. The sequence continues at coordinate 41,098 of JAPYMA010000596.1, read as the reverse complement.
TCAACCGATATTCACAGTCAGAAACTCGTTATTATCAACTGCGTTTTCGCTCGAGTGATCTTTGACTGCTGACTCTTGGAATTTTCAGCATTCAATGTTATCTTACGCAAGACTTGGTAAGGTGTAATTTTCACCTGGTTAGCTTCGAATGCTAATTGATCAGTGCCACCTGAACCGAACCATTATGAAGGATTATCGCGTTGCATCGATAATTATCGCTTCGTAAGTTTCAAAGAAAGGAAGCTCAAACCGAATGTATTTTTTGGTAAAGGGTGATGGATGTCATATCTCAGTATGAAAAAAAGGATAAGCATCCCCGAAAGAGACTGGCTAACTTCATGAATGATTCAATGTGATTCAAAGTGTTGGAACTTTAAACTGTTTTCTCGTGATTACATTCAATTGGTTGAGAGAAACTTCAAGCGAGCATTCACAAACATCGATTGAAACGTAACGATTACACGTCACTACTGCCGCTACATGTGCCTCTTTCAGTTGCAATTACGTTAACGTCTCATTACAACAAGCCGTTATATGATACCTTTTTCAATGAATATTTTAAATCATCAGATACTGAATGCGTCGCCATAGGCGACGCAATTCCATACATCTTCAGTAATGTTGTTCTATCGGTTTCGTGAAAAAAATAAGTTGCGTAATCGGTAGTTAGCTAACTGACGCTTGCGTTAGATAAATGAAGAATACAAATCGTATCTAACAATTATTCCTCTATCTGACTGCTACTTGCATGAACTTCCTTCTCATTCGTAAACATGCCTAGGATTGGCAAATAATTATCGTGATTCTCGATACATACGCACTAAATCCCATCAACTTTTTGCGTAAAACTAAAAGATTTTCAACGTTACGGTATTGCATGCATTCCCTGTTGTTTACGTGCATAGGAATTATGAACAGTTTTCGGATAGACTTGCTGGATTATCTTCAAGATTCTCCAGAAGGATAACTACTTCAGTGGATGAGTTTAAGATGAATGGATAATTGAACGCTATGTTCGTTCCGAGCGTCGAATGGCATTTTTGATGGCATTCACTGAATGTATGAATGCATACAAACAATGTTATCAGATTGCCACTTTTTTCAGCACTTTTCTCGAAGAAATCGCCTCGTAGCGTAATTTCGATTTTCACATCACTGAGTATGCAACATTACATTTTGGAATCGTTCTTCAGTGTCTTTCTAACTTCAGTGTATCGCAAGTGTGCAAAAACTGAAATTGATCTTATCAAATGCTTCAACAAGTTCAGCGCATAGCAATTATCGCATTTCCACAAATATTCGCGTAATGATCTGTTCATGTCTGACAAATTTGTAACTTGTCAAGTTTAAGAACACAGTTGTCTTGAGATAACAGGTGTCTTCACCGAATTGTTTGTTAAGCATCACAGTGTTTTTTCTTTTTCCGTGACACCCTCTGGTATTTAGTTGATTAGGCCGCGCACTCCTTTTCTGCTCGATTCAGCCATCTTTATGATCATTTATGCTTAAATTGGTTTGACGAGTTTTGAAATAATTTGAATGTTAGGGGCGCAATTCATGTTTATGGAAGCATCCTTTGAAACAGATATGCCGTTCAGTGTGGTTTGTGTTGCGTATAGGAGTCAGTTTTTAAAGTTGAATTTCGAGCGCTGTGCTGAAGTGAAGGCGATATGATAGTTTTGCTGATGAATTGCACCACACAGCTTTGAGAAGACTGCTTCTGCGTCACCACCAAGTATCGTTCGTCAATTAAAGGGTGTGCATTTCCTGTTTAGCTACCCACTAATATTTCTGTTGAACACTTTTGGCAGACAATTCTTACTATATTCTATTCCGCTCTTCACTTTTCTGTTTCGTATTATTCTGAAGCTGTTCTGTTCTGTTCCTTGGAAGGGGACAGGAAAATAAAACAGTTTGATTGGAATAGAAACATCACTAAGCTCACCTTCGTGACTATCACTCAACAGCCATATTCATGTGTCGCTTTCTTGAATCATAGTTCTCGTTCAGATGACTTTGTTTACGGAGTGTGATTCATGAGTCAAGTATACGTTTGCATGCAAATTCATAAGAATACAAACAGGAGCGAATGAATGAGGAAACAAGATCACCTTTCTCAGTAAATGAATAGGTACGTACATATGCATGCGTCCAATCATCAGGAAAAGGCTACTACTGCCGTATATCAATGAACGAGTTAGTTTAGAACGCACAAACTAATCACATGCGAATGAACGCATATTGAAATGGCATCGAACTCATTCCGGATATATTCATTTTCACGAACACTTACGCATGTTTATCTCATTTCATGCGCATGCTAATTTAAATGCGAGTAGATGTGCATTTAATTCGACTAATCAGTGACCGTTTTCGTTTTACTTCGATTACATTTTGAAACGATGTTGATGGTGTTTTCGGTAACGAGGTCTTCGACGATCGCTCGACTTTACGCTCGAATACTATTTCGAAAGTTTATCGTTGCCTCACAAAACTCATTCGGACTAGTAATCTTTACACGACTTTCGCGATTCAGTCAGCTCACAGCATGGCCGTTTCCAAGAAAACTTTTCTTCAGAATTCAAAAAATGTCTTCCATATCGAGAGTAAGATTGTAGAAGAGAATGAATTCTAATGATTTATGGAATAGAATCGCATTTCTGAAGAACAAAATAGTTAACGATTTGTTAGTGACCTCGGCTTTTTTTTCTGAACGAATTAGGACAAGAAGGAGACAAAGTCAATCCTGGCCAGTAATTAAGAAAGTGTGCAATATCTCGATAATTATGATTGCGGATGATCATTAAATAGAACAGTTTCTCTCTTCAAACGTATCATTTTCTAGAACCAAATCAAACAGTTTTGCTGATTCTTACACTAGCTTTCTTGTTTCATGTAAATTTGATCACCTTCTCATTGAGTTCTCACACCATTCACAATTCTAACTCTCATGAACATAATTCCACTGAATCGTTTAATTCATGAAACCATTTTTTTTCTGGCAGAATTCATTCTTTGGAAACCTATTGACAGTATTCAGTTCTCAAAATTCTCAGTCCTAAATTATCGATTCGCATGAGACAATGAAATTTTTCCCAGGAATCATTTGGATTGTTGTAAATGATGTGCTGATTGTTTTAGGATGTACTCAGATGGGAGCGTTTTGTGATTCTGCCCATTGCTCTTAAAGCGCACATCGTTTTCAATGTTCAAGGCTGAAAACTCGAAAGAAAACGATATGGTCAGCATTCAACGTCAGCATTCAACTGACGACACGATATTTCTACTGATCCTTATTCTCATAATTCCATTCATCACCTTCTCACTGAACTCTCACACCTTTTTATCAATTAATTAATTGAAGTGTCAGTTCGCTTTTTCACATGTCAACTAATTGATTAATTCAAATGCGAAAATGAATGTCAATCAAAAGGGTATTTTTTCAAAAGTATCCTTTTCTCTGCACTCGAATGCGACACTAATAATCTCTTTCGTTTTCTGAAAAGTCGTTCCCAATACTTCCAGCTGATATACTTACTCAGTGTTATTCGCTCATATCGAAACATCGCCGCGTTCTGATATGAATATCTTTAGATTGAATTTGAGAAGCTGATAGCTATTTTTCCTTATATGGTATAAGCCGCAAGCAGTTTCTTCTCGAAAAATTCGAACTGACTCAAATTATCATTCGAAAAGATGCTGAATTATTATTTTTCAATTGAGCAAGTCGCTTCATACTCCTTCAAATGCTAGTTTGGAAGAATTTGCGCTTAATTCAAATACATCAATTAATTAATTCAAATGTGAGATATCAAGTCGTATTATGAAGATTATCCGATCAGTGTTGTCTTCGGTCAGTTTTTTATGCTCCTAGGGGAATTCAACCTTCACAACTTGCTCAAGTCAGAGATCAAGCGTTTCCATCAGCTCTTATCACATTTTGACAATTGAGAAGGGCATTAATTCAGATGAATGTCAATCAAAGGACCACTTTTTCAAAGGCATAAGTGTGTTTTTCACAGTCATTCGTGTTTTGCAAAAAAAGAATGGGCGAACGACGAGCTACTTCAGACGATGTACACTTTGCATCATTTGAATCAAAATGTTGAGTATCGTTTTCGAGGGGAGTTCTTTCAAGGATAAAAACCAAAATGCGAATTCAGTCATACGCATGTATGCAAATACACATGCTCAAATTGAATTCCTCTTTAGAACTGAAAAATAGTCTCCTTATTTCATTTATTGTGAAGCCGATTCATCACAACATTATCGTTTCGAAAAAGTCGGTTGTATTGATTGTGGCTGTTCACTTTTGCCCTCAAATGAACGGTGAAAGTCATCGTGCTTCATACCAGACTTAATGTTCAAAATTTTCATTTGCAATTCTACAAGGAACGCATTGATTTTTCCCCAACCAACCAGCCATATGCAGCAGCAACCAATAAACAATTTGCATGTCCATTCCTTGTGTTCACTGCTTCAGCATTTAACGCTAACATGTTCATTTGTTTGCATTTAGCAAATTAAGGTAATGGAACACAGCCTATGCCTAACTTTCAGTTAACTAATGACAAGCTATTGTAGGACACCACTAGACAGCGCCCACAGCCTAAGCGTAACTTCAGCTCGAAATCTGACAAAAGCAGTTGGATATAGAGGTGTAACATACAACTTGTTTTGCTCAGTGTCCCGATCAAATTCAGCGCAACACCGAACTGTCTGTGTTTCGTACATAATAGCTGTTCCTTTCAGCAAAAAATGATCGCCTCTCTCTCGACAGTAATATGTCGCACTCAAAAACGCATAGAATTGTAACGTAGAAATTCGAGCTTTCAATGGTGCTCCTAACAAGCTACAATGCAAACCTTGTCATGGATTGAATAACATTTTCATTTTCTACTCGAAAGAACAATCGAGAAAATGTTCCAAGTCGCATTTTCTCAACAAAATTTCATAACAGTTCGAAATTCTTACTGCAACATAAATTTTGATTGATTGCTGGTAACGGTCAGATCAATGTTTTTATGTGATTTTTCCAATTTTTCGGCGAAAGTCATGAGAATGTTAAATTTATTACGATTCTTCACAAGAGACAATACTTATCAAGCTACATATTTCAGTTGAACAACCAGCTCAGTAATATCGACTTGTTTGCATCGTCACGGTTTTTTGGCATTCCTTTCAAACTGTCTCAATCACGCGCAGCACTTCCAAACCATCGACATGCATCAAGATTCTTTTTTTTTAATCTACCAAAATCTGCTTCCAATCGAAAGCAATATGCCTCAGAATGCTTATGCGAGTTTTTCAACGACAACGATATGCTGTTTACAGGCGGTGTTAGAATCCTCAAAATCTCTGCATTTCGACAGGTGTTCCTTTCTCCGGCTGTCTACACCATCAACAATCCATTCTTTCAGCAGATTGATTTTGATTACTACTTGTCAAAGAATTAACTTTTATTAACCTCGTTATTTGATATTGACGTAAACCATCAACTTTCTATTTGCTACGAGCAAATTTTAAATACTATCACTGTTCTACGCCTATTCCTAACCATCGGCTATAAAGTGCGTTCTTCGAGGTTACCTTTCATCGAAATTCACTCTATCAGTGAGTGCCAATATAGCTTGGTGGATAGCTGTCATTTAGAGTATTGCCGAATTAATTCAATTACTTGTTATGTCGAAGGGTTTGTTGTTGCTGAAAGTATCACGCAATCGCCTCTCGATAATTCATTTCCGTTCTCGGTGTTTGGCACGCATCATTGACATGAAATTCGCTTTTATCTAATCTATTCATTGTTATTTTCATAATATTGGCATTATTCATTCACATCATCGGATGTATGCATATTTATGTCTACTGAATACGCAAATGTGTTGTTAGTCAAAGCAAGCCATGAATGTTTCGAGGCTTTCTTTTGACATACAGTTCTTCAGATCCATGCGAAAATCTCTGTTGTTCAGTTATTTGTTTCGTTAGATTGCTTGCAGCCATTTCTACTCTCTGTGCTAACGATAAGTGAACCCGCGTCAAAGATCATGGAATGTAGGAATAGTTTAAAGCCGTACGTCGTTGTAACAAGTGAAAAATGCTTTATAATAAATGATGCATTTGAAATAAGCACTACTAATTAATAATTCTTTGATTTATTGCCTCATTTGAAAGACGTTCCATTTTTTTGCTATAAAAATGTGAAATAATGACATATTGATGTGACATGGTTTGACAAGGCTATATTGATGTGCACGAACGAAGAAATTTTTTTGGCATCTCATTTCTCTTCAGTTCTATGAGTGTAATGTTTCTTTATCATAATTTGGTCCTCTGAAAAGACATTTTTTGGATGTCTGACTGAGTAGCGAATCCCTTTGAGATATTCGAATAGAATTATTAGCTTTGACTTGAGATGATACGATTAATTGCATAAGATGCCTTTATGCTTGGTTACTTCATTTCTTGCTCATACTCAGTTTGGTGCTCGCGTTCGCATTACGCTCTAGAATTCATTAAGCTAATTAAGATGTGAGTGTTGTTTATGTGCATTGCAAACATTGCACATTCAGACAAAAACGAATGCTTAAATGAAATTTTCATTTGGCTAATGAACAGGATATTCTCCATGATCAGCAGGTTTGCGCTCATCTCTTCTACGTTTTCGTTGAACGAATCCATCGATAAATCTACTGACGAGTCAGTGAAGTCGGATATACATCTGCTGAGAAGAGTAACGATAGGTTGCTACACTTAAGATGGTCCCAAATTTCTCACCTGAATTCATTACATGTTTGGAATAATAACTCATTTTTGTACTGTGTGCTGATACTTGCATGAGCTTCTTCCTTTGTCCACAAATTAGATCAAATTTCAATCGATTTTCATTGCTTTCTTAATGCTTCGTGTTGCGTTTCTGAGATGCTTTGTTCGTTCAGTGATTAGTTTTTGGGCGCTTTCATTTTTTTTGGACGCATCGACGATGTTCGTTCTCTTTATTATGCATGAAGTTAGAGTCGAAATCGAAATCAACCACCAAAACATCATTTGTGTTAGTCGGAAGACTCACTCGCTCATGGCTCAGTCTAATCAAGTGACGGCAGATTCGCTCAAGTGCTTTATAGCATTTCAACCTAATTCGCAAAAATGCTATTGCCCCATTAAAACTTCTGTCGACAAATCAAATTTTACATTTTCTCCAAAGAAACTGTCGAACGATTCCATGCTTGCAAATTTTTTTTTTGTTTGTTATTGTATTCACAAGATGAAGTCGATAGAAAATTATTAATTCCAGTACAAAATCGACAAGGATTTATTTCAGCGCATAAATATCCAAATAAACTTGGATTTATTATTGCTCGTAGGCCATCAATTGTCTTCTCTGGAGCCAGCAGTTATTTGCTTCTTGCATTATTTTTGACAATGTGCTTTGATTTATGCGTATCACAAACAGGTCCGACATATTTATTGTAGTGTTTTATTCTCCTTGCAGTCAGTTGCTCAATGCAATTGGCATCTTATTTTGCAATTATGCCCGCATAATTTTGTGTTCGTTTGCGCATTTCACTCTCGCTTTGTTGTCCTTTGTGTACTTGTTATTTGTTTACTCGTGCACGTTGCATAAAAATATGCATTTGTCGTCGTGCACTAGGTTTTTATTGATTTCCACTTCAAAATTAGCATCGAGGACATCGGTCAGCATAAAATTTTGAGTTGTATTCGGCATTTAGGGATGCAAACGTAGCAATTCTTATGGCAGAATTGTGAAATAACAACTTTTTTTAATAAGTATTATTAGTTTGGACGAGAGACATTCATTTGTTTGTAAACGTTCTTGTGCAAAATTGCAATATATCAAGAACGGTTTGTGGTGCGATATGTGAGAAATTGCTTCGCATAATTTCGGTATGCGAGGTAAAATTCATTGTCTTAAGCTTCGCAGATGTGATAAATGATGCATCCACCATGTGAACATCAAAGCCCATTCACCTCTAATAATGTTTTACGGCGATAAACGATCAAATTTCTTGTATAATCGTTTGAATTACCACCTTCGAACTATCAATTTCAGAATCATACGCAACGAAATGACTGAACAGATAGATCTGAGCTGGATAAAGGATCGAGATAAGATGACTGACGAATGGAATGAGGTGAGCATAACTTTGCTAATCCAGCAAACAATTCACGTGGATATGTTATCATTGAAGTCGATTATGGCGAAAATTATTCGACATTGAAATTATTCACATGTTGAAAAAGTGTGAACACGTGTGAGGCTATAACGCCACTCGAAAGAAGTTCGAATCGAATAAAATACCGAGGAAACAATTGGCAGTGCAGATCTTTTTTTGCTTCTGAATTTATAAATAAGTTCATGCATTTACTATCGGTTGAATGCAACGTAGGAAATTCGTACTTATCTCGTACAAAAAAAGGGCATTCATTTGAGAAAATATGATTGTATTCCGCACCAAAAAATGATTGTTTAGCACCTAATTGAATGATATTACCGCCGAATGAAGAAGTCTTCTTTTGTTGACTATACTCAAATCACGCTGATATAATTTGCCTGCGAAAATTCCTCGATATTTCATTCTAACCAATTCTGATTGTCAATCGCACATCCACCAGAGTTTGCAATATTCGCATTAGTCGAGTGTAGTGAGTTCGTCCTAACAAGTGAATCGAATTAACACTCTAACTAACGCTTTAAACGTCACCGCAATGAAACATCATTCTTCATCAGCATGTCCCATTCCATTGTCGAAATTTATGGAGTGATGTTTTTTGTGTGAAAAGTCATTCGACAACGTTTTGCTCACTCTCCAAATAATTGTTTCGTGTGATTAACATCCCTTCTTGATGGTTTCAGGGCTTCCATCACACGTCCCTCACCTATTTCAGCCTCATAGTGCACTTCTTTCGAAACGGTTCTTAATTGCATTTGATATTGGCTACGCTTCGTTTCTCACTGCTTCATTTGACGGCTGACAAATGCTTTTCCGTTCAATATTCACGCACATTATTCTATCGTTACTCGTATTATTTCTCACCACTGAACTGATGAGCATAAATTACGTCACATAAATTCTCCTTCAGATCAAATTGAAGAATGTAATGACGAGTCTTAATTTGATTTCATTGCCTTGCAAATTTCGTTCGAAGTAATTGTTCAGTGGTGTAGTGGAGAGAGGACATCCCCCTATCCCCCTCTACCCTGGAAGGAAAGGGAAAAAGAAGAAGGAAAGAGAATGGAAAAAGAGGAGTGATGAGAGAAGTGGAATAAAGAATGAAGAAAAAGAAACGAAGGAAGGGAGAAGGAAGAAAATATCTGCCCCAGAATTCAGTCATTTTTGTTGATCAGACCATTTTGCATCCCTTCCCCCCATCCCACTGCAAAAAATTCTGGCAACGTCGCTATAGTTGTTCATATGCTGTGAATCAATATTCCTCTTTCATCAGTGAATTCGAATAACATCGCAAAAGTGTCATTTCTGCAGGTTCATTATTCAATGAATATCTAATTTCGTGAGTGTCGTCGTTTCAAGCAAGCAGATTTTGTTGCATATTTGACTTTGAACAGTGAGAATAGAAAATTTGATTCAGATTGAACGAAGGGGGACCAGCGTTTTACAAGCGAACCCAAAAGGTTCGTTGGTTAGTGAAGTGAGCAGTGTTGGTGACTTACAACCACCGAGTAGTTTCCAGAGTGTTTGGAGCAAACTCATTGCTGAGGACTTGACAGAAGAAAAGGTTAGTTAGCAGTGAATTGCTTCGAATTCCACCAATTCCAATCCATTCGTATTGTACTTGATGCACTTTAACGTTAGCAGTTTCACATGTTCATGTTTTGATAAATCAATGAGTCTGTTATCCAAAGACGAAGTTTTTCGGAACGGGACAATCAAGTGACTCATATCAAAGCGAAAAAACAAAAGTGTATTTTAATGGTGTACGGTACCTCATTGCAAGGCAGTCGTGTATTTTAAATGTTCTGTGAAAATGAGCACGAGTTGTTTGTGTATTTTTAAAGTAATTAATCTGATGCAAAAATGCCGCCGCATTTACTTCATTTGCTACTTCAATGTGCTAAATTTTTGCGAAAAGTCTAACCAAAAAAAGAAAATGATAAGCATTCTAAACTGAAAATGTGATTTTCTTTAACGAACAACTGCATCTAACGTGTTTTATTGGAGAGACGAATATTATAATCGTCAATTCCACTGCTTCTTTGAGACAATTGTGTTCTTATTCCTGTTATTGTACACACATTCTGTTGTTTGAGCTGTTCTTAGGAAATAATCACAACTGAAAGGAATCATCGAAACGTTTTTGCTTATCGGATGAATTTTTAGAGAAGTGGAAAACAAGGTTCGCTACATAAAAACAACTTTAAAGACTTCTTTCATGCCATTAAAATTTTATTTCCACTTCACCGTTTCTATGGCAATAAAACTAATGATCTTTTGAAAGTTAATTCTGTTAAAGTAATAGCTTTTATCATCGCAAACGTTAATTTCTTTTCTGCCCAAAAGTTTGTTTTCGATTTCAAAATAGCAACAAAACCTCTTTTTTATTACTGTATTACGATGAGTTAATGTCAGTATCAGATAGGTAGATATGTGCATAAAACAATGAAAAATGCAGAAAGAAAAAAATTTTCGAAATTTTCGAGTTTCTTGCCAATGGCTATATAAAATTTAAGGAAGGGAACATGTAATATTTGATTATTCAGTGATTTGTCAGTAGCACTAAGCTTTATGATGTGTTCAAATCATCACTGAAGAGAGCGGTTTTGTTTTACATCATCACTGAAGAGAACGATTTGACAATTGATTCAGCATAGAGCATTTGAAGGCTTGTGCAAGTGAGATAATTTCAAAGGCAGAATCCATATCACACCACGCTTCATCAAGCCGTATTCCACACTGCATCTGTCGCCGCTCCACAAAACTCGCACTTCGGAATGCAACACTTGCTGACGAGCGTCTCACCATCATCGCACTCACCAAAGGTCCGAAGAGATTATATATGTCTCGCAATTGACTCTAACAACATATGTAATGTGTATTTTTCAAAAATTCGCGCTAAACTCAGAAACAATATCCAAAGTTGATAGTGTTGCGAAGAGATAATTGCCAGTGTGTGCATTGCCAGCAAATGGTAATGGCGACCTGATTTTATACTGAGGATAAGCAAAATATTCGCGTAATGAGAGTGCTTGTTTATTGCAGCTACTTCAGTTTTGAGGATGAAACACCACAGAATTATGTGAAAGAAATTATATCTACAAGGACAATAGTTTTGGAATTTCAGTCTGCCTGAGCATGTAGTTTGTTTACTGATTAATTCATGTTGACCGAACAATGACATTTGATTGAATGAAAGTGAACAACATTGAAAGTCGGCAAATTTGGCTCTCTAATTCATTTCAAATGCTTCATAGTAATTTCCTATGTGAATAGTGCGCTCATACCTTCTTGAAGTGTCACTTCAAGTATCGAAAATTCATTAACTTTCGCATTTATCCTTCCAAACAAATGAAAGCTCTATCCCTCAGTAATAAATCTCCTCAAAATATGCGCAAAAAAAGTTGATGCAATTGACTGCTTCAGCAAGCACTTAACTTTTCTTTCACTGACAGCGAAGATGACCATGAAGAGAGATTTTGTGAAAATTTTTGTTTTATGCCATAATTTGTCTATCTCAGTGCAACCTAGAGGTTTCTTAATGAATTTCTTCATTTCGGATTTCTTTCACTGAAGACAATTATAAGAGTATGTCATTATAACGACGGACTCTCGCAGTAAATCGCACAGTTGATCACTGTAGCTGAATGAGCCTTTGATAGTGACCATCAACAATACTCACGATGAGTGGATTCGCGTTTTATAAGAAGAATGTTTTTTGACTTCATTTGCTTATCCGAAAATGAAAAACGCTCTAACATTACGGTAATGCACAAAAGATAATGGTGAATTCCAATTAACGCATAGATGATGAATTGATTTGATGTTGAACGACTGAGACAGATACGGTGATAATTCAGTGAAGTATTCGGAGAGCAATCCAACTCACTGGGAAATGCTCGTTTCAATCTATAAACATATCATAGACGATCGTCACAGTAGAGCTGAAATAAAACGCTACGGAGATCATTGGGAAACTATCGGTTTTCAAGGTTTGCTCTTTCATACGATCTTCAGAATGTTTTCGTGATCTTTTCAATCAATCACTATCCCAACTATATCCCATTCACAAATGCTCGAATTCCACGTACTCGTTTTTTCAGTCATATTTTTGGATTTTCATTACTTATGCAAACTAAAGTTTATTTTGTTCTATACCCGCGAAGAAAATTTTTTTCATGCGGCATGTGATATTTGTGAAATATTCATCTGTGCAATGAAAACTTATCAACATGATAAAACATTGATGTAATGTCGTCGTCTTAAGGCGACGATCCAGCGACGGATCTCCGCGGCGTTGGTATTTTCGGTTTGTGTCAGTTGCTCTTTCTCGTTTCAAATGGCCTTTCCTCACAAATGACCTCACAACTTCTTCATTTATCAAATGACAAAATACAGGTATACATATGTTGAACGGCTGCTTTTATGATCCTCAAGTTTGTTGTTTAACCACAAATCATACTTCGCTTTTTTTCAGAGTTTCCCTCTGGCGGTTGTTGGACTTACATGGACGCAAATCATTGTGGAACGTTTGAAAAGGGGAAAACTTAATGAGTTAGTTGGTCGTTTGCGATCATTCACGCACACTCCATCTCAATGTTTGACGCTCATTTACGCTATTTTTTCCGGACGTAACCAGAAAACGCTATCTGATAATCTTTTTAAACTTTGACAAAAGGACTGGCGTTAAAGAGCAGTAAAATGTATGTGTTCACTGGTTAAACGAAAAACTTTTATAGACTGGCCATAAAAGAGAATAGTTTTATAAGCGTTGTGAATGGCATTTATCGAGGTTGCTTCCTGGCGTTTGATTCTCTTTGGAGGGTAAGAAGTTGCACGATTACGGATTTTTGTAAGATTTCCGAAGGTTGGCTCATTTTTGCATAGAATCAGTTCAAATGCAAAGAAGTTTTATTTTTACATTCTTTTAAAAGTTTTACTTTATAAGTAATAAGTTTTTACTTTTGGTAAGGATACTTTCATATAATTTGAGTTCTGATCTGATCTTAGCGCGTATCGATTCTGACGATAAACGATAAATGAATATATGTCAGCGCTTAAGAGTTTGAAATTGAGCAGTGCAAAAATTCTGTCAAAGAATAGAAAGAACAAGGAATAAAAAAGATCTTCCAGAGATTCGTCGGATGGTGAGACGAAAACCGAAACATCTGCTCAATATGGCAATCCTCAACAAGGCATGAACTACGTGGCCATATGAAATGGCGAACTATAAAAGTACAATAAAGTGAACAGATATAAGTCGTGATTCTTCTGAGCGACAGCTTACCTTCATGCAAAAACAAAGAAATTCTAATGAGAAAGCACATTTCTAACAGTGATAAAATATCTTTCGGAACATTGTTCGTTGCTATAATATATTCACTTGCGTTTTCGATCCACAAATTTTTCTTCACGAACCCTTCAATCTCATAAGATGTTCCGTACCAACCAATTTTGACTAATGTACCGACTACAGAATAGTCAGAGACCTCATTTCTGACGTTCTGTAACGGATAGCCTCGTCGTTTATAGTTATTTGATATGAGCAATTTTATTAGTAATCAATATAATTCAGTGATACAAATCAGACAAATAATTCAAATTACAAGTATAGAAATCGAAATGAGAACAATAATGAAACAACTGAAGTAACACTGTGAATCATCCGTTATAAGCACCAAAATTGTTTGCAATAAACAAAAATTGCAAAAGCATCACAAAATAGCCAATGACCGTATCGATTCGTTTAGAACCATCTAATTGTAAGTGTGCTTAAACTTAATCATCGAATGCAATTTAACAGTACTGTCCATTCATATAAACAAATTTTATCCTATTCAATATCTCAGCTCCAAACTGATTTCATCAACAACTGATAAAGTGTAACTCCAAAAGAATAATCAAGATTAGTACAATTCCTCATCAAAACAACACGGCTTTCCAAACAGAACATTCACTACAGATAAGTTCCCAGTATAATGCAATAGGAGTTCGTCAACCGAAGTAAGCTTTCATGGTGGCTTTTCTCCAGTACATGTTTCGTAGACAACATATTTCAATAACAAATAGAAATTCTTCACGAAATAAAACTCAGAAATTATTATTAAAGATGACCAGAGAATTGAATGCGTACGCGCACATAAAATGCATACCAACAAGTATAAACGAAAACAACATTTCATTGAATATTCGAAATGACCATAACATATATAAGACCATATATTTCCATGATAAGATATAAAATTGTGTTATTCCATCACACTAATCTTCTGTTTGTTTCATAATTTAGTTATTTCGAAGCGAAGTAGCAAATAAAGCAAAAAGTACATTAAGGTACTCCGCAACAAGCTCGAAAAAAGCACTACATTCTCAAGAAAGGAATTAATTGCACGGAACTGATCACAATCTAAATCGCGCAAATTCCAGCTTTTCCCATCATTCTAGCATAAGATCTTTCTAATATAAAACGTACGAATAAGAAAACTCCCAACTCAAGATTACATCATATAACAACCATTAGATTCTGCCAACTGAATCAGATGTAATATTCATCTGAGGCAAAGAACAAACACAATCAGGTCATTTTTTGATGACAACTTCAACGAGAAATTGCAAAAAAAATTACAGTCTAGGTTCTGCTTCGCTGATTTTTCATTCTTATATTATGAAATTAGCCGTTCAACCATAGCAGTTGTGATGATTTTACTAGAACAATAAGTATATGACGAATAAAATACCACTACATGAACGATTAACTTTCACACAGAACACAAACGATAAAGATTTCGAACGCATACACTGAAACAAAATGTATTAACACAATTTCTCATAATGCAGGCAACTTTCCGTTATATCAAATCAGAAGAATGGCATTGCTTAGAAACGATTGACAGAGCGTAAAAGAGCACAGAATTCAGGCAGTTTGAATGCAGTGACAATAAGACATTGAATAAGGACAACAGCAGTCTGCTTTCAATCGAAAAGATTCATTTGCGAAGTCAGAAATGAAATCGAATTACTTTTCAAACAAACGTTTGCATAGAACAATCAAGTATCAATAGAAAATTCATTGAAAAAGCTTGAAAAGTTAATATTCAGTGGCAGCTAACAGTTTCGAATATTTTCTAGAAAAACGGAATCTCGACAAGATCTTCGCCTACAGCGCAACTTAAACCTACGTTACGATTCGGATTTCAGCTCGTAAAGGAAGAAAAACGATATTGGATCACGTCAAATGTTAAAAATACAGCTAAATGAGTGACTAACTCTCTGATCTGCAGATTATGTGAAAACTGCAATGTTTTTACTATTTCCTGTGAATTTACATACTTCTTAATCCTCCATTAAAATGCCATATTACTGTTCTGTTCACTACTTAAAAACAGTAAAATTGTAGCGGCTACCTAAATAAACAAAATTTTTTTCTATACAGTTGGTGTGTGTTTGCACAGATTCGTTCTTATGACTGAACCATTTTTTCAAGAATCGGTATTACTTGATCGAAGTTTGGCCTTCGACCCGGATCTTCGTTTAAACAGATATTCATCAGACGTCGCATATTTCGTGATATTCCCGGTGGGAAGGGTACTCGTAAACCTTCGAGCGCAACCTGAAATTCATCATCATCTAATGAACGAGATTTCCTAACAGTGTCATCAGAATGCTGCCATCAAAATCAGGGCGATGGAAATAAATAACAATTCATTCATTCATATCATCTATAGCTGCTCATTTGAAAACGATTTTTTGCATTTATTTTTTCTCACAACTTGCACATTAGCCAGAGTTGTCATGTCCTACTGAAATCTAACCTTCATTCCAGTTTCCATAGGTGATAAATCCGAGAAGGGCACTTCTCGGGTGCTCAACTCCCATAATAAAATACCGAAACTCCACATATCGGCGGCTCGAATGTTCAGTTCAGTGGGCGAACGTTGTAAGGCTAAAAACATATGGCGAAATGCAACTGCGTGGGGATTTAGTCCAAAGTACAAATTCAAATGACAGGGATTTAGACGAAAGTACAAATTCAAATGACGGGGATTTATTCGAAAGTATAAATTCAAATGACATCTAAAAACGGTTACATCAAAAACTAATCGTAAAGTTTCGCACCAACAAATTTCAAGCAACGCGCTCCAACTGAAATTATGGCTTGTTGAAACAAACCGAACAAAATTGATAATGTTGTGAGAGTCATCGTTGATGAACCACGAAGAATTGGATAAAATCATAGTAAACTTAACTGACATGCAGTTAGGAGACATAACTTAAGGGAGTGTATTTCATGCTTTTGTTCATCGACAAAACTAATCTACTCATACATCACTTATTGTCGCATAGTGTTTTTTAGCGATGTGTTCACTAACCTTCTGGTGACATCCAAGCCGGTGAATACAGTCGACCAACTTCTTGAAAACTAAACTTGGTATCGGCCATTGAAATTTTTGCGGACAGATCCTCATCAATAACGACGTGTTTTGAGCTGAGATAATATCTAAGAATCAGTGGATCGAGCGTATGCAGAAATGACATCCCTCTTGCAATATCCAATGCGAATTTGGTCGCTTGTGCTTGATCGATTACAACTTCTACAAGTGGTTCGTTGAACACATCAAAATAGATTATTGTTACTATCGTGAAAAATTTTAATTATTGGTAAAATCATTGAAATTATTGTTTAAAATTCATTTTGAACGTTGCTTAAACATAATGGATGAAACGAAAATGAGTTGCCCTACATGAATGACTTTTATGTGCGAGATTCCACCTGACATGAAAATATCTAGGAACACAGAGGTATGCAAGGAAAACAAAACGACGGTATTTTGCAAAAAAAATCATAGTGGGAAATATGAGCAAAGTACTACTTGCACCTAACATACACGTAGCTGACGAAAAAATTACGCAACGAATGGGCTGAAAATATTACCGGTCTGTTCGTGGAGGAAGTTATACAAGGATCCATACGGCATCAATTGACTTATTACTATTAAATTCGGTGGTTGATTACAACATGCCACCACTGGACATACATTTGCGTGCGCGAAAATCCTGAATTTCACCAACGTCAGACAGTTGGTTTGGGTGATTAAAACTGTTTCGGATCAAGTGGAATATTGATTCGACTGAGCAATCATTATTCCATGCACTTCAAGGCAACACTTCGCACTAAACACATAAAAGCGGACCGAAATGAGTGACGGATTTCCGTGAAAAAGTCAGCAAAAAAGGATTTTGAAAGACAGATTCGACCCCTCAATTTCACTACAAAATCATTCGTATCGACCACAACTAGGCCAGTTAATTATGATGTCAACAATATAATATTATACACAAACAATTCTTTCAAAAGAAGAAAAATGGAGAGCATCGAACAACGCTATGCGATTACCGCCCCCGAAAGCAACTTCAAAAAGGAACCTCAACGCGGGGAATTCACTCTGGAAGTCGCGACTGATGCGCGGTGTAACTTCGTTGATGGCCAGCAATCGTGCAACGATATCATTCCCTTGCCACTTACCACGCCATAACTCGCCACTATGTGATTCTGCGAGTTTCGCGTTCAAACTCAACGATGACACGTCCACACCGGTGTATCTGCAAACCAGCAATTCACCAATACTTCCGCTAGAAACAATTCCCTGTCCCAAAATCAGTACTCGCATGTAATCATATTAAACACCGTTGATCCAAAAACAACTATTTACTAAAATGAATGATACTCAATTTGCTCAAAACTGTTTCACAATACATCAATGTGATATTTTTTCAAAGTCATACCGAGATAAAGTCGCATCTCTCGTACGACTCTTTGTTCCTTTCCAAGTCTGATCTCTGAACGGAATTCGATCACTCTCGTTCTGTCCGTGTTCACGCGCAATCTCTACAATTTCAATCTTAAACGGCTACGAAAGAAATATCAATCGGAGAGATGCTTTTTCACAGAACCACTATCTGATACCTATGGAGATGCTTGAATGAACGCTTCACCATCTTCGAAGAACTGACGAGAAAGAATTGTATTAAGAAATTGATCAATATCCATACAACTATCAGTAAAAGAAGACGAACGCGAGCAAACTCAGAACAATATTCGCTAAACTTTGCCTTAATTAAGAATGCATTTCATTCCATGATCATTTATGACATTCAGTCCAGAATCAACAGAAATTCACAGAAAAGATATAATGAGAGCGAAACTGAAAACGATACCACCAAAAAATTACCCACCAATTATTGAGTTGCGAGCTTGAGGCTGACAGACATCTAACGGTGTCTGTCCTCTTCTGTTGCACGCGCCAACCAGTGCACCACATTGAATCAGATCCTTAACATTTTTTAGGCAAAATCAATTAGAGCCACATCATAATTGGAGCCCATAAGATCAATCGAATTCTCGTGTAAACTTGCGAATGATTTAGGTTACATCATCATTCTCTTACCGATTATTTACTTGCTTCATTCTCGAAGCAGTTAAAGAAAAAAAAATTAAGAGTTATAAAATTTTAAAAAAATTCGAATCGAATAAACAAAAACCTACTTCACCGATCTGAACATAACCCCAAAAGCAGGCGTAATGCAACGGTGTCATTCCGTGTTCATTTGTTGCATTCACATCAGCCTTCCGCGCCAACAATTTCTACAATGAGAACGATATCTTAATTCGGTATCTCATGATTTTCGATAATTTCAATTTCAAAAGAACATACCACAACAATTTCACGATGTCCGTGTGCAGCAGCAAGATGCAGACTTGTATCATCACCCATATTCGTTGAGTTCACTCGAGCACCACGAGCCAATAACAACTCGACTATTGGCAAATGACCTTCTTTCGAAGCCCAGTGCAGTAATGAAAACGCATGGTCGTCACTGCAATTTCATTACTTCATTTCGGCCATAGACTCATGAAAACAACTGAATTTTTGTTGCCCTATTTGTTTCAACAAACCGCAGACCCTGTTGAGCTATGTAGCTGTCATTGTTTTCTGTTTCAAAAGAAGCAGCATTCCGAATTTTGCTGTTTTCTGTGATCCGTAATCCAACAGAGGTCTTGTGAAATTCCATAAATTTTCATCAAAGAAGTAATTGGGTGAATTTTGAAACTCTCAGATGGAGCTCTTTACAGCAAAATGATCAACCAACGCGCACATAAAATCTGGAAAACATTCAAACAAAGAATGATGCAATAAGAAAAACAAAAGCGAACCCAATATTAAGATCGTGTTCAGTATCGTCCAACCAAACCCTCACTTGAAACGTATTTCCCTCGCGCACCCAACCGAACACATCTTCCATAATAATCGGAACATTCGGTTTGTGCGAATGATAATTATTTGCTAACGACATTTTTGAATACTTTTTCGATTCAGTTCGTTAGAATTTTTTATATTTGAGCAAACAAAACAGAATATCTTGCGATAAGTCCATACAGTGAAACACAGCACGGCGATTAATTACACATAGTGTGTTTCACGCGATTAGTTCAATATGACCAGCATATGCAATAAATATATCAGTATTCCTTTTTGAATGTAAGAATCCTAGTGCTGTGATTTCCTATTCCTTATCTTGACGCATCACTGGATACCACACTGTCGCTAACGAATGCGACACCACAATGAAGAACTGAAAATGGAACGTTCGTGAAAACAGAAGGATCATAACAATGAAACGGGTAAAGCAATCGTATGCGGTAACGACGTCAACTCTGAGACGCTATTGTATAAAATAGGATGAAAGAAGATTGTTGGGTGCGTAGTAGTGATGGGATCCGAACGAAATTTCGATCGGTCGGAATCCGATCGAGGTGGAATTTCGTCATTCCGACAGTCGGAATTCCGACCGAAATTTTCGCATTTTTCCGACCGACTGTCGGTCGGATCCTACCACTAGTGCATAGCGTTACAAATTAGGGAGAGAATGCTGTAATATTAAGGATTCATTGATATCTTATTAAGATGATGGAAGTGACAACCGTTTAACGCAGTCAGTGAAGGTATAGTGAAAAAGCCGCTGTAATGGTACTTCATTATGCATTTAATTAAAAATATTTCATTTTCTTCAATATCGATCAGTCGTTAATCGGTTTTTATCATCCCTCCTTTTTAATCAGTTTATATCTGATGTGGTTACGTTTGATAATGTCACAAATAAATTATTGATGCAAACATCATTCGAAATTATATTCCGGAATTTGAAAATTCTTAACCTTCTCTTTTTTTTCAACTTTCTCATTTCAATTTTCTCATTGAAAATGAGAAAAAAATCTCATTTTCAATGACACTGATTGCTGCAGTAACATATGGCAATGGATCAGATCATATTATGTTGATATGATAACACATAGCAATGAACTATTCCCATACAATCAATTATATGCGCATAATTCATTCCCATATGATTGACTGTATGCACTTCTGAGCCAAACTTATCACAATGCCGATACTTAATCACAAACGCTAATAAAACTCGGAATTCGATGTAAGAGTGAAGAATTTTAGTAGAGAATCACGCACCCAAACGATTTGTCTAGAAGCGCTTTTTGTCATCAAAACATTAGCAGAAGTTAGCGTAGACACACGAGTATTAAAAAAATCATATATCCGTATGATCACATGCATATATTTAGACATAACTCCACTTCATATGTTAGAGTACAATTTCGAAAGTGTAGCATTTCTGCTCTGAATAAATATTACGTCACAATTTTTTAGCGGCCCATGAAAACTATTTGAATTTTCAATATTATGCATAGTTATAAACTGTGATTATTAGATGAGTCAGTAATGTTAACAGAAGGAGAAGTGAGTAATTCATTCCCTCTCAAAGATATAACTACATATATAGAGAGAGGGAATCAGCCAAAGACCGTTGATTTAAACAAAAAAATTGCTGTCAAAATACGGGAAAACATTATAAATCATTAAACAAAAACAATGTTTCTGATAGAGAGATGGAAATTATGGAAAGTGATCACGTGCGTGCTATGCAAGTAAATCACATATTTGAATCAACAGAAAAAGGATCAGACAATGCAAAGCGAATGAGAGAATTACACAGATGAATTGAACGGAATGATTTCAACTGCATGCCATCCCAGTGAAAAAAAAAACGATGACGAATCCATCCAGTCGAGCAAACATTATGTTTACGACTAAGACGTCAATTTGACGATGATTTATACACACAAAACATCGATTGATAATAGAATTGCTACGTTCAAAATTGATCATATATTACTTCTGAAATACGTCACAATCCATGCCCACAGATCTACAACGTCCTTACTGTACGACTCATTTCTGAAATATTTCTCAATTTCGAACGAAATCCTATTAAATATTTCGAACAGATGTTTTCTATTCGATAATTCCGCTAAAATAAGCCGTACAATTGCGTTCGTCTCCATAATTCAGATAATCACACACTCATCATTTTCACTTGTTTGCCCGAAAAAAGTAATGACTTGTGCAAATGGAATCCGAGTGAAAAAAAACTGTTCTTTTTCAGTACATCCGTACAAAATAGGAGGAAGAAAAATAAATGAAGAAAAAGCGATAGATGAGAAAAGCAAGAAAACAAATGAAGAAAGCATCGAAATGAAAAACTACAGCAAATCTCTGATAAGCTTATTTATTCCTCCCATAAACAAACAAACCTAA
The DNA here is from genome assembly GCA_035041965.1 of Anisakis pegreffii. Lineage (NCBI taxonomy): Eukaryota > Metazoa > Nematoda > Chromadorea > Rhabditida > Anisakidae > Anisakis > Anisakis pegreffii. Next base: position 19,242 of record JAPYMA010000596.1, on the reverse strand, counting down.
ACTCCAATGACCATTAAGCCACTAAAGCATCTTTTAATGTGCCATATTCAAAGGACAACACATCACTCTCAAATGAACGATGCATTCACGAGGAAATAAACATCGCAAGATAATCACACACTCATAAATAACCATCAAGTAAATGCAATGAATACTAAAAGCATTCATTGACGCGATATGCGACAATACATGACGTGTAATATTCATTTCATTAATAATGTAAATATCTTCACTTCATTAATAATGTAAAAGCAGTTACTGAACTGAATGAACCATAACAAAACTAGGATCGGCCATCAAACAGAGGTGTGCAAGGAGAGTGCGCGCAAAATGTCCAACGAACGTAATGTGTCCTTATTATCCTGTTACATTCTGCTCAAAAGATGGAAAATATTCCGGATTCCCGATGAAGAGTACCTCAACATTTGGGATTTCCTTCAAACAAGTCTACGCTATGCTCTTCAAGCTTACGATTAATGCGCCAATCATATCAGTGAATATGCAAACTTGGGCAATGAATAACAGCGGTTCAATTTCGAATTCATTTCTTATTAAAAACTATTCTCCAATATCCTTTATTTTCCCCACTGCACTTCCCAATATTTCTTCTATTTGAAACTTATGGACGCCGTAATTTTTTCACAAAAAAACGAATGAATATGTCAAAATATGTAAACACAAACATCGATCAATCACATTAAATGTTTCCCTTGACGAACAAAAACCTTTTTTTAAAGATTTAAGACGTCAAATCCATGGTAAGATCAAGTGGGATAAGTAAAAATTCAGAAAAATAGCTCGAAAGATGCAAACAATAACCTACATAATCTTAGGATAAGCAATAGCCGCATAATTTCATAGAAAATATAACTTCTGATCGAAAAGAAAGCAACGAGAGTAATGACACATCCCTTAAAAACTTCAAACTGTCGCATTCACCTGCTACGCGCAATCAACTGTGCTTAAATACAAGCAATGAAACGCATCAAAATACAACAAGCCTTTCAAAACGTGCAAAAATTATTGATAAAATTTACCTCCTTCAATGAAACAATCGACTTCTTATAAACCTTATATGTGACATTGAAGGAAACATTGAATGAAGCTAAACCTCTCAAATTTACAAACACATTACAATAGTTTACATACTGAAAAACCACCGAAGATTGTTCGCAGCACTGTTATCGGAATTCCGCGAAGAATGAACGCGTTAAAGGGGTGGAAACATATACTAATTGAAAACAACTGGCGTAGTTTAAAGAAAAGAACAGAGATGAGGTCGAAGGAGTGTTGTCGAAGGGTTGAGCGTATTCAATCGAGGAGCACCACTCGAATGCACACATCTGTTTGGCTGCGAGGTACTTTGAGACAAGAAAGTGTATATAATAATGTTGTATTAGAGATTAATGATACTCTAGCTTCTGCTCTTTAATCACAAACAATACAGTTATATTGCGATGACGCAGCGAGCACCACAATAATCATCATCTTATGAAAGTAAAACCCTCTCAAATATTCACAATAGTTTAAATGCTAATGCTTTAAGTGCTCAAATATTCACTTTCTACAAGTGTCTAAATGCTTTATATTGCACATATACATAAACACAAATAACTTCAAAGTAGAACGACAAACAGTAATTGATTGTAAACATCGAATGAATTATAAAGTTAGTCAATATGGAGTAAGCTTACCAGATAACAAACAACAATTCTGTGGCAACCGAAATGTTGAAATTAATTATGCAGATGAGAGTTGCTTGTGCATGAGAAGTTGAGAATCGATCGAAATTTCGTACTTTTGTTGTGCCGAATTGTAGTTGAATAAAAGAAATCAGAAGTTGCTTCGCCAATAGAAATGTTCAACAATAACGTGAATAATTGTCTGAAAGATTGCTACACAACTGCTACTTAAACACTAACTTCCTGTTCTCAATTAAGCGATATCTCGTCTTCGAATAGCATCTGCAACGTCTTGGCTCGAATGCCGTCACTCACTGCTACTTGGTGAAACGTTTTCATTCAGTACACAATTTTTTCGAAACGGGAATTTTTGCAGTTTACGATGTCTGCTAATATAAAAATGAAAATAAAAATGATTCGCACCAATGTCATATCATCACTTCCAAATGGATGTCGACATTAGAGAAAAAATACTCGGATACACTTCGGCTTTATAAGTTTCTTAGGATATGAAACAATTTATTCAATTTCCACATTCTGTTGATGACGGTGAGTTAAACTAACTGGTATAGAACAAAAATTTATGACGGCAATTAACGGACGCTATTACTCATATGGTATAAACGTCAATTAGGCGAATACATCACTATACTTCGGCACCAAATAAAGAGGATCGAATGATGAAAAGTTTTTTGTGGGACATTAGCAGTCCCAGTTTTTGTAGCACACTAACAAACAAAAAGCGATATGTGAGATATATGGATATGAAGGTTAGCTTTGAATGTGAACAACATCAAATAAACTTCATCGAACGTGTTTCTTACACACGCATTTATACCGCAAAAATGCAGTTGCTGATGTAATTAGGTTAAAAATTCATCTGGATTTATGAATAACGAATGAGTGAAATTCGAATCAAGTACGAAATTGCATGGAATGAATGAAATTCGAATCAAGTACGAAATTGCATGAAATGAATGAAATTCGAAACAAGTACAAAATTGCATGAAATGAATGAAATTCGAATCAAGTTACACAACTGTTACAACGATAAATCACTGAGAAATTCTTTCGGAGAGCATATTTATGCATGTGGTGCATTCCACTATTCATTGCATCTCAGTAAACTAAAAGAGAGCAAACATTTGCATGCAAAGATTCCCAACAATTCGAATAATTTAACGATGTCTGACAAATTAATTTATTTATAGTTAGCTGTTGACGAATCGAGCAAAAGAGATGAGAGCCGCGATTTTTTTTTTGGTTCATTCGTTCAATGCTGTAAAATTACCGTGACAATGAATAAGATTACTGTTTCAAATCTAGACAACTACTGTTTATGAGTAGCACAGAGATTTCAAGACAAATCTCATTACAATATTTTAACAACTTTCATTGCAAAAAATTTTTTAGAGACCTGTTTGTAAAATAGAGAGAAAAACGTTTCAAAATCATAATAAGACACCGCACAAATTCACTGGAAAATAAAACCTTGATGTGGGTATCAAAATAAATATTCGACGAAACACAATGAAGCTGAATGAAAAAATCATTTTAACGGCAAATAAAACAACTGAAATAAAAACGTTGTTCTCATATGAGCTCAAACTGCTCATCAGCGATGAATTTTTGCTTGCAATCGAATGAATGAAAGCAAATGTGATGGCAACTGTTACGGTGGTTGATGAGCGGAAGGAGTGTGGCTGACTGATCGTATCTATTATTGAGTGCGTGGGTAGTGCGAGAGGGAGGCTAAGTTAGCCTGATAATGAGTCAAGAAAGAGTCTTAGGGAAGCTTGAAGCTTAAGTAGAGCATTCGAGAATCAGCGAAAAAGATAAGATATTGAAGTTTAGGTAAAAAAAGATAAAAACAGGAAAAGTATTTCATGTTCTATTATCAGTGTTTAGATGAGAATCTTACTACCAGACTGCCGCGGTTCCACCGATCGAGATGAGACGAAATGAAAGTGTGAACACAACAATACAAATGCAGTATTACAATAGTGATGCGAAAGTATTGCTCTAGCACGGATATCAATAACAACACGCATTTCTGATAATGAACAGACAAATGCGAAGGAGTGAAACGAACCGACTCACTCACAATCTCAGATGCGGTATAATTCTTGATGGACGGCACGGATGGGTGTACACGTAGCAGTTGAGTTGAAAATAACACCAGCAATAACAGCGCTCCAGATGAACAGAGCAGTGTTTCAGCGCTTAATGAATACTCTACTACGGGATTGAAAAGATTTCAGACGCGATAAGAAATAAAAATACTGCAGATATGGAAATAATAACTGAGCATAAAGACACCCCTCAAACAGATATTACCAATAAACATAGCTGAACAATCAACGTTCAACGGTGCTCACACCTCCGGAATAAATCAACCGCATGTTGAGAGGCGATGCTCGAATGGATCAATCATCTTCGCATGCAAATGATACATCATAGATATACATATACATGTGTGTTTCAATACACCTATTTCATTTCTCGACTGAATTTGACGTGAAAACAACACAAGAAGATTTCGGTGAGAATGTATACAGCTATTTTCTCCACACTTTGTGCATTACGATACTATGAATTCAGAATAAAAATGAAAGTTCTCTCAGAAATGCGAAAGAACGCATGTTTAATCACAAACAAGAAAATGCAAACAAAAGTTTTCCTCGCCGAGATTTATGCCGCTTTCGTTTGAAATTCAAAAGTTTATTGTGTTGAAGTCAAGAAAGAATTTGCGATAACAACAGAAAGCGCAACAGATCGCGCATAATGGAACATAAAAACGCCTGATGGGAAAATCCGGAAGTAAAATAAGAAGCCCACTGGACTGATTGAGTGCAGAAATCAAACACATTCGAAAACATAAACCGAATATGTTCGCATTAAACAATGCAAAATGAGATCGAGATTGCAGACGATGAACTGAAAATAATGAACGAATAAACGCACAATCACAATGAAACGAAGACAAACAATTCGTTGTATCAATAAAAAGGAATGTGACACGCCTTCTGTATTGCAATTAAAATTGATGTGATGGCGAGAATGTTGTAACAAATGAGATTAACTCATTCAATCAGAGACAACCTATTACGGCAGATAGGTGATTGCCAGCATCAGAATAAACAGAGGCAAACAAAATGGTTACGGCATTCTTGAGTCGAACGACTAGATCTTTGCACTCACATACAACTGTTGTTTCCTACGAGAAATCAAAGGTCGGAAATTTGAGTGAAATAAGGACGAAAACGGTTGGAAAAAAGATCAATCCGACAGAAAGAGAGGACGATAGATGAGTAGGACGATTAGGAGATGATTAGATTAAGAAAGGATATCACTTAGACGAAGAGTAAGTGAATATGAAGTAACTGAATACATTAATTATATTATACGACCTCTCGCAGGAACATTCATTGGCACGCGAGTGACGCTGTTTTGAGGAAGGAAATAATTAAGTGTAGTAACAACAATAAATGAAGTGAGTGAATCAACAACATCAACAATACCATCAATATGCATACGCATAGGCATTGCTACTCAGAGTCGGTAGTCTTATTACTATATTATAGAAACTTAAATTACACATTCAACACAACATATTCAGCGCAAAGCTATTGCCAATATTATCCTCGTCTTTATTACTGCAACAAATGCTGATCGTGTGCTCTATTCCAATTGCACCTCACAGTACATAACTTCAGCTCCAGCCAAATACTATTACTCATCACAACACTTGCTTAAAATATCAAATATTCATCATAATCCTCTCCTATATACTCACAACTTGAATCTACTATTACAGGGATCAAGCAACCTGACCGGTTCCTATTTTACTGACAATGAGTGCTGCTCATAAATCACATTAGTGTTACGCGTCAATCAAACATCTCGTAAAATTAGGGTGTTTAATGAATGTAAGAAACGGATAAAATTTGGTACCATGTCAGACTGCCCTAAACGAATCAACCTATCAAATTTGCTTGCAACTTTAAGATCGGATCCTGTTTGTTTACTTCAATTAGGCAGAAATCATCGTTGTTCATATTTATCAAAGCAACATCTACCAAGGAGCATGGATAAAAGAGAACTGGTGATGGAATGTGTGCAGTGAAGTGAAGAGTGATGAAATAAGGTAACTGGGCAAAAATTTTGTGATGTAAGCCTACTAGTGGAAGTTATTTTCAACTGATATTCACCAGTACCTTTTCGAATTTATCACTTCATTAATGTGATGATGGATCAAGATATTTAGTAACCAATTGCAGAGTCCCATGAGGGTGATCGTTCCTCGTTTAATGCCGTCAAAATTGTACGCATTCATCAACGAATGTCACATTTTGAAGCACTACTGAATCTTAACTTGATAAAATCACAAAGCAAATGACACATGAAAGCACGTATTCATTATCACGGCTTATTCGCATCTTACACTCATTTCGTCCGAATCAAACGAAAAGTATAAATCGACGACGATGGGCCGAAAAATGGGCACATGTTTACTTTGAGGGGAAGGCAACTCGCACTTATTAAGAAACATGCGCTTCATAGTTCGCGTTTTCGTTGAAATATTATATTCCTGTGCGGTATTCACCTTATTGACTTGTCCAACGGAAATTATTGTTCATTCAGTAAGGACTGTGCATTTGCCGGTGGCGAGCCATCAGGTGGTACCAAGATTTGTCTGACCGGACTAAAGCCCTGCAAATTTTTGGTCCGACATGTGCTCTCCCCATCAAAGTATGTAGTATGCAAAAATCAAAAATTCCAAAGCACTGAGTGTGGATTTATAAAACCATAAAATAAATATTTACTCATAGAAGACCAGTTACCATCGTAATTCGGCAGATTAACAAATGAAAGATTTATCTTTCGTGAGGATATGCGGTTTAAATTATGATCAACTTATAATATAATTTCAAATAGACATTTTTCAATGGTAAGATTTCGTTCAAAAATGATAAAAATAGAAACATTCGTGATCTTCAGCAAAGTTCTTGATTAAATGTGATTGAAACGCCATAGATAAAAATAAATCATTTTTGTGAGCTACCATAATTTTGTTAGTTACCATAATAAACCATCATCATTTTTGTTAGATAAATTCATTTGAATGAAATTCATATTTTCTCATCATTGAGTGAAAAACAACTTACGATTAATCCACCAAAGCACTGAATAAACGGAAAACTCCAGTTGAAAATAGCGAAAATTCACCAATAAATACAACATGAAATTTAAAAAATGTGCATTGCACAACATTATGTGATAAAATCGGCGTCGTCGCATTTCGCCATACAAATGTGTCCGAGCGCAGGGGCGGAGTCAGCGAAGAGCATTCGCAATCACAGGTCAACGTATGACTGAGCAGTGAGCAAAACTTATACTGATGGTATATCGGAAAAAGACCGCTTTGAGGGGTGATTCATTGCATTTTGACTGAAGAAGTTGTGACCATTTTGTAGAAAATAAAATTCTCTATCATATAAACGTTTTCTCTTTCAAAAACTATACGTTATATAAAAACTTGAACGGTCTGAAAGTGGAAAATTTGCATTTGAATACGGAAAGTACCCAATTTCAGGTTGAAGGAAGGAGATTCAGCCGGAGAGGTTGTACACATCTTGTAGAACATGAAAAGTTGTATCAGATAAGCTTTTTTATTTGGGAAAAACGTATGCACTTTTTGGGGGTTTGGGGGGTTTGAAAGTGGAAAATTTGCATTTGAATACAAAAAGTACCCAATTGTTCTTTATTATCCATTACTTCATTAATCCATGACCCTTCACCTCGATTGGCCCAACTAATCCAAGAGATTTCATCCTTCTTCTCCACCGTTAGCTCAATGTCCCCTGAGGAAGAATATATAAGAAAACTTGACCGGTCTTAAAGCAGAAAATGTTGGGCAAAAATGAAAGACACATTTATGTAGTACCAAATTTCAGAGTAAAGGAACAATGTTTGAGCTATGAGACTAAGCACATTCTGTAGAGCTTGAAAATCTCTATAAAATGAGTTGGTTTCAAGTATAGAAATACTGACCAATTACGGAAGTTATGAGGGTTTGAAAGTGGAAAAGTCGTGAAGAAATTACAAGTTAACGGATAAAGTACCCAAGCAGCATGCTCATTGTCAGTCCGTTGAAAATGCCTAACGGGCAAGCGATAATGATGGCTTGAAGGCATTGTCACTGCTGTCTGTCACACTATTGTCCTCAGTCAGCTGAAGTGCCTAACGGGCAAGCAATAATGACGGCCTGAAGGCACTGTCGCTGTTGTCTGTCGCATTAGTGTTGATTGCCATTTCAATTGGCCGAACTAATCCATGGGACTAATAGGGTTTGCAAAATTCCGACGTTTTTTCAATCACGGAATCGGGATTTAATCTCGGGATGGATTTTTGATCCCGGGATCGAACCATTTTTGTAATATTGATGCGGGACATGTTCAAACACATTTTTTCGAACCAATATGTATCTTTCATTTTTGCGCAACATTTTCTACTTTAAGACCGGTCAAGTTTTCTTATAATGGACGAATCTCAGAATATGATAGTTCATATGATAGAGAATTTTATTCTCTACAAAATGGTCTTAATTTCTTCAATCAGTTCGCAATGAATCACCCGTCAAAACGGTCCTTTTCTGATATACCATCGATATAAATTTTGCTCTTTCAATAGCTTAATCACCGTTGACCTGCGATTGCGCATGCTCTTCGCTGACTCAGCAACTGCGCTCAGACGCGTTTTTATGGCGAAGTGTGACGACACCCACGCACCCATCAGAAAAGGCAATCGGCGAACAAGCATTTTACCACAGATGCGAATTGTTCCCGCTGCTATTCACTATTAACGAAACCCTAATCCTTGAAAAGTGACTAGTCTAGAACTCTTTTCCACGGCCAAGAGCCAAACGAATGTGGCCTTCATCCAATTCAAGTTGTCAATATGAAGGAAGGACCTTTTCAGACGTCGGGAATCCGCTGATAGGGCAAAATAAAATCGTGAATAGGTCAACTTTAAATCGATGAAAAGCAGTTAAAAACTGAAATATTTATCTTAAGAACAAATATGAAAACGCTGAATTTTTCAATCAGTATCACCTTCACCTCGAACAAACCACTTATAACAACAATAAGCGAAACACGCAAGTTAGAAGAAACCAAATCACTCATAATTACAAGAAGCTTATCGCCGATATAATTCAGTGAAATGCATCAATTTTCAAGGTCAAACATCAATAAAATACGTTTCAGAAAAACGAAACTGAATCGCACAGATTCATAGTACTTCTGTTTGGCTCATGACCATTCTGGTTTGCGCAGCTAGGATCCTACCGTGGCGTATATATAATCATTGTTCACCACAACTTTCATCAGAACATAGCAAACCACGACAAAATACTTCAACTGATCTTCCATGAAATTCAACAATCATAAAATATTATGAACAAAAATTTTTTTTAATGAAAAAAAAACAAGCGAAACGAAACCATTAAAACAAGACTATAGGCACTGACAAAGGAACGATTCCCCTCCCCATTCACGCTGATAAAAATTCAGCAAAATATTCCACACTGAATAAACTTATAATATAATTTCAAATAGACATTTTTCAATGGCAAGATTTCGTTCAAAAATGATGAAAATAGAAACATTCGTGAACTTCAAAAAGAATAATCAGCATTACAACTAGAAAGTGCACTGTATCAGCCACAGAAAAAGAAGTAGAAAATTTTGATAGTTCAAAGAATGAGCATTATTGCAGTGAACTAAGATCAAACATGTACCTACTCCCTAAGATCCACGACTAGTGAACGTGAAACAGTTGCTGATTGAAGGTTTGTTGATGACAGTTACGTATTTTAGAATGGGAAACATCCTAAAATAGCTAATTGATGAAATAAAGCAATACGGTATCAGATACCTACAGACAGAAAAAAAAACAAATCAAAATAATAGTTTTGTAAAAATCAAAATCAGCCAGTTTATAGTGATGGTGAATTAAGAATTTTCTTAGTATAATTAAACATAATTAAATAATAATTGAAGTAATAATTAAAGACAAATAAATAAAGATATAAGCAAAATCATCGCCAAAACATTAAAACATTAGAAACGATTTAAGACAATTGTAAATGGCACTGATAAATCGAAGCAAATCAAATCAAATCCATCAGAATCAGTGAACACCAATATTTGCGAGTTTTGGTGGACCAGAAGTGGGGCCCAGGAATGCATTTCGAGCACTGATGAATGCCGTCTTAATGGCACGCAATCGTTCAACTCTAGTGACACAACGTGCAGTGTTCTGATGATCGAACGGCTCCTCGATGAAAATTTTGTACCGTTTTGTCTCTGCCGCCAATTCACTCCTAATAATTTGCTCTCTGATTTCATTTCTAGCAATACATTCACTACTTATAATATCCAGTAATCATTGTCATCTGTCATTACGGGATAATACAGTGGGCATATAAACTAAAATGTAAAAAAAATGAATATTGAAGAAAAAGAAGAATCTGCTTGTTTGTAAGTAACCAACCTATCAAAAACACATCCTCTTGCAACCGAAATCGCTTTTGTATCAAAATCAAATTTCGAATAATAGTCAAAAAAGGCAATTAGTAGTTCACCAACTGAAGCATGATTCAATGGACGTTCTGAAAACGACACCATTAAAAACGCAAAAAGTGAAAAACTTATGAATGGAAAAAAATCTTATCGTCAGTGAAAGCTTACGAGGTAGTTGTGGCACATCACGGAATAACTCCAGTTGTTCTACGCCACGAGGTGCGTTAAAAATATCTGGATTAAGTTCTTGGAGATTCGGTAAGACGGGAGGCATTGTGCAACACTGCAGAAAATGCAAAACCATCAAAATCAGCGAATAACTGAAAAATAATGCTCTCAAAATGTTTACTGATAGAGTTCACTAGCAAAACAGTGGTTTGGTGTCACTCTCAGCTCCAGCCTTCTACTCATAACATTTGAATCGAATTTCGATAATTTATCTTCCTCTTAAATAAATCGAATCAGTAAGCTGAATTAGACACCATACCCTTTTAGAGATGACTGTTACACCTCTCTGCAAACTTGCATCAATGGATACAAAAATCCTCAAACACATTCTAATAGCCAGCTAATATAACTGTTCAAACATCATATTAGTCGAATTAGAACGCATAGGATCGGAACGATTTTTTTGAGAATATCAAGCTAAAAGCACCATGTTAACGACAATAGCAGCAAAATCATTAAAAGGCAGAACGAGCCTGTTTAACGTCCCAGACATTGCATCATTTATGTTGGCTATTATTGCCCAATGCTTCACAACCAAACACAACGCTGGGAAACAATCGTCGATTCTATAATCGAATTTCATTTAATCAGATCGAACAAGATTCTCTATTCATTCGTTTTTTCAGTAAACGCTCAAAGAAATCAATGACATAAGTATGCATCTCGATCGATGAACCAGAACCGCAATCGAGATTTCAGAAGATTAACGATTTTTTGAGAATCAAATGAAAACAAATGGTAATGTGGAACGAGAGAAAAATGACAGCAAAGATGACAACACAGAGGCGAATATCCAAAGTGAGCAGTCACAAAACTGCTGAAGTTTCTGTCAAATACCACTTCCTTATCAGCATTTTCCAAAGAACGACACCAGTCAAAATCAAGCGACAAATCCTTCCAATTCAACCGCGAGCAATCGACAATTAAAGCTCAGACAGCCAAAAAACAAAACAAATAACAAAACTCAACTCACCTTGAATAGTAATGTAACAAGTGTGAATTATAAATCCCAGCCACATTGTTACAATTGATGTCGATTTCCAACTCTGAATACGGTCCGCCCATTTCCAATTTCAAGATCGGTACCTTAAATATTGAACGAGAATCACAAGATGATGATGATGCAATAAATCCCATCACAACTGAAACATTTCCTGTTTAGAGAAAAACAACCTCTAGACCAAAACTGAAAAACGAACCTTTGCTGGTATACATGCACACTTTTGTACGAGTCCTTTCGAAGCATACGCTAATACCCTGTGTATTTTCGACAGCGCTTTAACTGCATACCTGCAATAGATCAAAGTAATTACTGAAAGGTTTTAGGAATGAGTGAACTAAACAGGGAAACCATGACTGTAAGACTTATCGAACTAATATGGATCAAGAAACACTTTTAAATAGTGCTGCAACATTGTTGAATCGAGAATCCGATCGACATGAAATTTCGCTCGGATGCCGTCACTAACACACATGTGTATATGAGCGAGGAATTTTGAAAGTTGCATCTGTGCTATGAAATTAACGGAAAGATGGTAAGGTATAGCATACTGTCTGTCGGTGTCGTAACCAAGAGCTGGATGCGGCAAACACAAACATAAGTCCATATCCGAATTGTATGCCCCACATCCGTTCACTGTTGAGCCTACAGCGAACATATTCGCTCCAGGATATACCTAAAATTCATTGGAAACGAACAATATTATTACTTCAAAATAAACTATTAACATATAACAGTACATCAAGTTTTAATTTACAATTCGTCAATTTGTTACACTTTCAAAGCTATGAATAGCATTACAAATATTTCAAACTTATAGCAACAGAAGAAGTGAAATTCGAAGGCCATACAGAAATCAGTTATAAACGAAAATGAAAGTAAAAAATAATGAAACTAAGCCTCATACTTTTCTGATCAAACGCAGCAAATGTTCTCGAACTTCCATTTTCCATGAAAACGTATAATCATTCTGAAATGTAAATTAGAGAATTTTCCTTACCAGAAAAAATATTCTACCAAATTCTTCACCTTTTACGTATGTAAAATAGTAATTTGGCAATTGGCGCCAATTCGATGCAGTGTATTTTTCGGTCAAAGCAGCAAATGCGATCTCAAAAAGATTAACAATTGCTCATCCAGCCTTCTCGCTGCATACTACTCATGACAGTATTTGAGATATCGAAGACGAATGAAACCCTGACTATAGATCCATACGAACCTGCGCATTACTCGAATAATGAGTCCATATGTGCTGTTCAAATTCACTGAATTCAGCAGCAAATTTTTGTACTTTCTCTTGTATTAGATTCATAACGTGCATTGATGATGGAAGATGAGTGATACCTAAATTTATCAGATAACTACTCAGGTACAAATGATATGTCGATCACCATTATTCCGGCATAGAACAGCACATTGGTAAAGCACGAAACACAACAGCGGTGCACATACGCATACATTTACGCACCAGCGAATAAGAGATTAAACACTAATGGAAATTTCGAAATGAAAAAAGAATGAAATGAAATCGAAAATTATCGACTAACCTAGAGCGTCACATAATTCCTTCACCGATCTGTTCTTTACAACAGTGGTAGATGCGTTGACTGTTGCCGAAGGGCCTTCCTGCACTATCTTTAAACCATAATTACCATTATTGGTGCTGACATTGTCATTACTATTGATATTACTGGTGCTAATCTTGTCATTATGCGCTGCTCTACCACGAAATGTGGCTGAACGTTCCAAATGTCTAATTTACAATTAATATTTTCAAAGTTGAACAACACGAGTTCCTATCACGGTGATCGTGTTAGTGCCCGAAAATCAGCAACAATTTTTCACGAAGTTGGAATTTACCGTCATCTTGATACTCTCGAAATAATTACTCATTAGTCACAAAAAAAAACAATCAAACACCAACACAAATTCTAAAAGAACAACATACAGATTGCCCACTGAACTGCTTGCTCTTTTTCTTCATATATTTCGACAACTGACGAACTCTATTCACAAATCTCTGACCGATATGCATATTGGTTGTCAAACCATCATCAATGATCATAACCTCTGGCTCATCCCGTAGAGACGTCGATGCATCTTGATTATTCGAGCCATACTCTGGCTGTATATACTTTGAATCTGCAACGCTATGCTTTCATCAGTCTGCATTTACTTTGAATTACAGCGATGACACCATCCATTAGAGTACACAAATGATTTCAGTTTGATCGTAATGGTATTATTAATTATCAGCGATCGTTGCATAGGTAAAATACATGCAAAAAGAGACCTGTTATTTTACAGGTTAGCGCTGATTCCACTTCGCTGCCGTTGTTTTCATTGCCATCAAGCGGTTGTTTTTCGGATTCGGTAATGCTGGATACAGTTGTTGGTGAAATAATAGTTGTTTTTTGATCACTGTTCACCTGAATTTATTCAATACATTTACTTGTTTTGAACAGCACAAAATGAACGAAAGCAGCAAAATAAAAGCAAACTAATTTGAAGAAAGTCGTGGAGAACAGGTTAAAAACAAACCTCAGCGATAAACACACAGTCCTGGTCACTATTACTGTTATTATTATTATTGTTATTTGCGATATTGTTCTTATTATTGAAACTTCTGTTTCTCTTTTTCCGTTTTTTCCTCCTTTTCTTCATTTCATTACCACTACTGATGCTATTATTAGCAATATTGTTATTACTAGTAGCATTAACAAAACCATCACTGGCATAAACATTCTGATGGGTATCTTTTTGCTGATCTTCATTATCATTGCCGTCATTTTTAGTATTGCTCCAAAGTTTCATAATCATGACTGATGCATCTTCAGCGTTTTTGTGTTGAGATCGATTGGCGTTCCCTTGAATATGTCTCTTTAGTGTGGGTTGATATTGTTGTTCTTTTATTCCATTTTTGTCATCTTCATCGAACACATTTAATATTTTCAACCGCTCACATCCAGACGGCGATAATTGTGAGTTTTCTCTAACATCACTTCCTGTATTAGGCTTTTTTGGAACATCATCCACTTCCACGGCACCAGTTGCCTTGCGCTTCCTTAAATTTGGTAAGCAATTTTAGTTCTCTCACTCTCGGATATTCAATTATCACAACCGGCCAGAGAAGATCACGAGGCACCCACACAAATGACAATAACAGCTTTATAGATCTTCTGAGGATCCGAAAAAAAGAAGACACTTTTTTAAAATAAAATCACAGAGAACTGAATCCCCACATTCCCATGGTTCTGCAGATCTGGAAAGATGAATGAATAATGAATAACACTTCGAAACAATGAATAATTCAACCAAGCTGAGCGTACCGTGTTTCATTGCCGGCATATAATGCCTTGTGAGCTAAGGTTTCATAACTGCTCCAACTGTATGCTGGATATATTTTGATACCTAACAAATATCTGCTGAACGATCATTCAACTCATATTTGAACTTAGTGAAACCATACTTCTGAACGTGTTTATAGATTTGTTTTCAAATAGGTTCATATGTCGCGATAATAATCATTCTTACTGCACGATCTAACCTTTAGTGATGATGTGAATAAAACACTGAAAGATTAAAACTTACAAATTCGTACCAGCCTCTTTATCACCATTCTTCTCTGACAGTTCATTCAATATATCCATTCTACTGCCGGTCGTGTTCTTTTATTGATGACGAACCAGCAGACTGAAATCAAGAAGAAAAATGAAAGAAGAGATTTCGAATCATCCCAAAGTGTGAGATTAACGACTGGATGTGAAAGGAACTTAGTGAAATCGAATACTGAACATTCGAACCGACAATTACAAATTAATCCTAGTACTTGTTTCTCTTCCCTTGATTCTCTACATCATTCTTCGACAAACACGCACAACTACAGGCCATCAAACCTTTTTTTTTCTCACTGCTAGGACCAACTTTAATGAATTTATAGAAGAAATCTTCATTCAAACTCAGTGAATAACAACAAAGAAAAATGCAGTAAGTAAGTACAATAAGTGAAAAATAAATACATAGGCGTCGTCGCACTTCGCCATAAAAACGCGTCTGAGCGCAGGGGCGGAGTCAGCGAAGAGCATGCGCAATCGCAGGTCAACGAGTTAATGAGCTCTTGATGAGCAAAATTTATATCGATGGTATACCAGAAAAGGACCGTTTTGAGGGGTGATTCACTGCGGATTGATTAAAGAAATTGTGACCATTTTGTATAGAATAAAATTCTCTATCATATGAACTATCATATTCTGAGATATGTCCATTATAAAAAAACTTGACCGGTCCTAAAGTAGAAAATGTTGGGCAAAAATGAAAGACACATTTATGTAGTACCAAATTTCAGGATGAAGGAACAACGTTTATGCTATGAGACTAGGCACAATTTGTAGAGCTTGAAAAGCTCTATAAGACGACAATTAGAGGAAGACGTTTCGTAAATGCGCACAAAGCGAACAGAATGAATGTAGCTGTGAAAGTTAACAACGAGAAATCGTCGTAGCGCAACATTCGCGACTGATTCCAAATTTAATTCTCTACAAGCACAGAAGGTCTCAGCAGAATTCATAATCTAGTTTTCGAGACTGTAACATAAAATGAACCTTCATAACGAAAAATAATCCTTCGCGAGCAATTGAGATGAAAAAAGTACCGGAACAGAAATTTCATCGGTCAATGCCAAGTAATCCATTTAAAAGAGAATATGATGCTGATCGAATATGAAACTGATCCCGCTCTCCCTATCAAAACTGCAAAAAAAAATCGCTCGCTGGATTCATTTTTATCGCGGTCATTATCACCAATAAGTTTTGATCATCACCATCATCATTAGTTTCTACGCATTGATAAATTATTCTTCAATAGATCATCACATTCAGCTGGTGGGAATTTTGAAATATTTGATTTGGCGAAACCGAATTTAAATATTCCCGAAGCGGGAATACGCCCAAAGCGAAATGTATAAAAGGGCTCTTTTTCATAGCATAACTTAATTCTAGTTCGATGAAATCGGTGAGTATTGCTGCTCCTTCAATATGGTTAATGTGGTTGATAATAAAGTGGTTAATATGGTTAATAAAATATCATTATGGTTAATGGTTAATAATATATCAATAAACGGTTATACTAAATACCAAATTATGGTGGTTATTACATGATTAATATCTGGATATATGGCTCTATAGTGAATTCTAATGGGACAATATATTACTACGATATGATTGTATGTCTACACGGTCATATGGTTGTATTCTAAGATGGATATTTACAAGAGCGATACGTGATGAACGGACGACAATGACGGATCGTTGGTTTAACACGCATTAACGACGTGATGGATCAACACTTACATAAGCCTCAATAAATCCGAGGTATCAGTTGATATTATCTATTCAATTAATTGCTCATATGGTGCAACATGAGAAAGTAATGCAATAACTATAATCAACGTGGTAGAATAATGAAGTATCGATAAAATAAACACAATTCATGCGGATGGAATCAGTCGATGATTATTTGAGATTGAGTGATTCTATTTCAGAGTATACAGTTAGTATCGTCACTGTGCGGAATACTTTTATGTGATAGACATTGAGATGAAAACAGTTATGTTGTAGTTACTAGATAATGTCAATGTTTCAATTTCAATACATCTTCTGGATTTGATACAATATTTTCGCATTTTCAGGCTTTCGCCGGTTCTCTCTCTCTCTCTTCCTCTCTCTCTCTCTCTCTCCTCTCTCTCTTTCTTCCTCCACTCTCTTTCCCCTTTGTTCGCCGGATGGACGACTGGACGTGCGACGAGGACGGACGATGGTGCGAAGCCGGTTCTCTCTCTCTCTCCCTCTCTCTCTCTCTCTCTCTTTGTTCTTTTGTTCGCTGGATGGACGGACGACGGACGGACGGACGATGGCGCAGTGATCTCTCTCTCTCTTTCTCTCTTCTCTTCCTCTCTCTCTCTTTCTTCTCCTCCATTCTCTTTCTCCCTTGTTCGCCGGATGGACGACTGGACGCGACAGGACGACGATGGTGCAGTCATTCCTCCTGCCCTCTCTCTCTCTTTTTGTCTTTTTTGTTCGCTGACAGATTTATCCAGAATAATAATGACGGATTATTACGGGACACAAAAATGATCTTCTTCCTTCGCCTCCTTCCTGAGCATCTGATAAGAGGTTAGGTCTTGATACGTCTTCTCTATTGAGTCTGCCGGAGCACCACCTCTTTCCGTCCTTTTCCGATTTTCACCTCCCTCCCCTTTTCTTCCCCTTCCCGCTGGACCTCGCCCCGCGAGGAGCGGGTGGGGGAGGAGGGTAGAAGGGCGAGGGGTAAGGAGAGGGTATCGCTGGAAGACCCAGCCGGAGGTGAGGTAGTCACGACAAATTTTCAATGATGGTTTTGAGAGAATTTTTTGGGGTCGCGTAGGTGCTCTCGTTCATGCCGTCTCTTCTCCGTCTTGAGCATGAGTGAGTTTGACAGTAGCGTCTTCTTGTCTGTCTTGAGCTTTGGTTGGCGAGCTTGACTGGCATGGACTTCGTCTTTTTAGTTGTCTGTCTTGAGTTCGGTAAGCTTATGCCCCGTCTTTTCCGCTGTGGCCACGGTTGGCCTTTTGAGGTTTGGAACCTTCTTTCCTCTTCTACAGGTTCCTGCCTCAGCAGCAAAAAAACATTTTTAATCTAGCCACTCAGTTGGCTTGACTGGCAAAACAGCTAGTCAAACCAGCTTAGCGCCGGTCCCCAGCCCGGATAAATAGAGAGGGAAAATGTTCTACTGCTTCATTTTCAGATGTATCATATGTATCATATCAGATGTATATTCGAAACTGCTACTACTATAATGGATTCAACTCAAATCAATATAAACTCCGTAATAACAAGCGACAACGACTATCATATATAGATATAATCACGGCTATCATATGTAAACGATAATAAATACCAATATTCAATACGTCTTCAACGGCTATCGCATACAATCACGACTATCATATATAATCAAACGAATACGAACCACACAAGTAAGACAATACGAGTCACATAATCAATACTGTCAACTGGATATCAATATAAACTCAAAAACTGTAATATCACGTTGAATTTTGAAAGCTGAATATGACTTCAGGCTATCTGGATTATAATGAGTATCAGTGGTTAGCGGATAATGATGACGATTAACCGTATGGATTACAATTATAGCATTATAATAACATTAAACTGTATTATAAGTTGGATGTTGCACATAAAGAAACAACAGTTCATTATAAGGTTCTACACTGGTCGTAACTCGTAACTACACAACATACTACATAATGCAAATAACATCCTACTTATTATGTACGAATGACAGAACTTTTTAATTCTGCCGTTGATGACAAATAATTCCACCAGCCTAATACAGTTCAGATTGCTAAAATCAAGACGGCATTTAGTTGGTATACATTTTCATAGTTGAAGTCAGACGGAACATGACAAATTGTGAAAATGAGAACATGATATGCATGTTTATCACCCCGTACATGCAACATTAGCAACTCGAATCGTAGTAAATGATGTTACTTGGTGATATTTTTTGATTTAATATACAACATGTTTGATGATTCTATTCGGTTCCTTTCAGGAATTCGATCGGTGTAAATCGCAAATTATATTTACCATACTTATATCATTATAATTTAAGATTATAATCAAAAGTACGATCAAAATCAGAAATATAATCAAAAATTACGATGAAGTCAATCAATAATCAAAGTAAT
>JAPYMA010000594.1:0-58820 GCA_035041965.1 Anisakis pegreffii | reverse complement strand
TACTGGCATATCAAACGAAAAAAATATTCCCTAAAAATTGAGTTTAACTAACGTAGGGTATGAATAGCCTTATGAAGTTAGCGGTAGGTCTGGAAAGTTCGCCTGGACCACTCACCTGTAGAGTCGAGTCGCTGACTGGTGACTCGAAGTCTCAGGTGTTTGTGGTTACTCGCCGAAGCTTATCTATTAGCTAGTGTCATGATGGCATTCATACAATTCTATGATGATATCCTTATGTCCCTTGCCAGTGTAGTTATCATTCATCACTTGTACTACTAAGATACTCGATAACCTCATACAATCCACTCGAATGGTCTAAAGTTATCGTATTGGAAATAGGGTATTATTTAATTTCTGGGAGAGCTATCATCAGGTGTTGATAATGGCTGTACTGGCATATCAAACGAAAAAAATATTCCCTAAAAATTGAGTTTAACTAACGTAGGGTATGAATTGCCTTATGGAGCTAGCGGTAGGTCTGGAAAGTTCGCCTGGACCACTCACCTTGTAGAGTCGAGTTGCTATAGGGGTGACTCGAAGAGCTTCTCCCTCGTAGTGCTATCCAGTGACAGTCAGACTGATGCTGCAATGACAGATTGCATGCAGCCAATGGTCAAATTAAAATTGCAAATTTTGGTTGCGTGGGTGTTCCCAACCCGTCGAGCTGCCAACAAGAGGGGCTAGATTTAGGTATATGCGACAGGCGTTCCCCGCCTACCGGCAGTCTCGGCGAATTGGGGAGAAACAACTAAAAATATGCAAGCGATATTACCCCAGTATCGCCAGCATTCATTCTCCGGAACATATTACGGGCGTTCCCGGCCCGGGAAAGGCGCCGATTTGACCGGGGATAGGGCTTGCGCGTAACCTGGCCTGAGTAGTGTCTTCGGGCATTTGCTCAGGTAACGGGGGTTCCCGGACCCACCGTGCGCACTTTCCCTTAACAGGGGGGAATTTCATCGGGTTGATCATTGGCTGCATACATGAAATCATTTCACTTAGTTTGAATGTTATTGAATACATTATAAGGGAAACTCTCTCAGGTGTTTGTGGTTACTCGCCGAAGCTTATCTATTAGCTAGTGTCATGATGGCATTCATACAATTCTATGATGATATCCTTATGTCCCTTGCCAGTGTAGTTATCATTCATCACTAGTGCTACTAAGATACTCGATAACCTCATACAATCCACTCGAATGGAATGAGAAGCATTATAGCCTCCTCATTTGGGGAAAGGTTCTCAATAGAACACCGACTACACCGACTTTTGAACTTTGTCTTTAACAGTTGACCACTCCTGAGAGCTTGAATCTCAGTCTAAAGTTATCGTATAAAAATAAGGCATTAATTAGTTTGCTGGAGAGCTAACCTCGAGTGTTGATGATGGCTGTACTGACATATCAAACGAAGAAAATATTCCCTAAAAATTGAGTGTCACTAACGTAGGGTATGAATTGCCTTATGAAGTTAGCGGTAGGTCTGGAAAGTTCGCCTGGACCACTCACCTGTAGAGTCGAGTCGCTGACTGGTGACTCGAAGTCTCAGGTGTTTGTGGTTACTCGCCGAAGCTTATCTATTAGCTAGTGTCATGATGGCATTCATACAATTCTATGATGATATCCTTATGTCCCTTGCCAGTGTAGTTATCATTCATCACTTGTACTACTAAGATACTCGATAACCTCATACAATCCACTCGAATGGTCTAAAGTTATCGTATTGAAAATAGGGTATTATTTAGTTTCTGGGAGAGCTATCATCAGGTGTTGATAATGGCTGTACTGGCATATCAAACGAAAAAAATATTCCCTAAAAATTGAGTTTAACTAACGTAGGGTATGAATAGCCTTATGAAGTTAGCGGTAGGTCTGGAAAGTTCGCCTGGACCACTCACCTGTAGAGTCGAGTCGCTGACTGGTGACTCGAAGTCTCAGGTGTTTGTGGTTACTCGCCGAAGCTTATCTATTAGCTAGTGTCATGATGGCATTCATACAATTCTATGATGATATCCTTATGTCCCTTGCCAGTGTAGTTATCATTCATCACTTGTACTACTAAGATACTCGATAACCTCATACAATCCACTCGAATGGTCTAAAGTTATCGTATTGAAAATAGGGTATTATTTAGTTTCTGGGAGAGCTATCATCAGGTGTTGATAATAGCTGTACTGGCATATCAAACGAATAAAATATTCCCTAAAAATTGAGTTTAACTAACGTAGGGTATGAATAGCCTTATGAAGTTAGCGGTAGGTCTGGAAAGTTCGCCTGGACCACTCACCTGTAGAGTCGAGTCGCTGACTGGTGACTCGAAGTCTCAGGTGTTTGTGGTTACTCGCCGAAGCTTATCTATTAGCTAGTGTCATGATGGCATTCATACACTTCTATGACGACATCCCTATTTCCGTTGCCAGTGCGGCTATTGTCTGCGATAGATGTTAGCAGAGTACTTGAAAACTTTGAGAAATCCATTGAAAGGGGATGTGAAGCATTATGGGTTCTTCAATTTGGTAACGGATAGATATTTCAATTCCATCAAATTTTAAAGTCATCGTCTGTGTATTTAATAGTCGACCACTTTCGAAAGCTTATGTCCCAGGCCAGGTTTGAACTGGATAACTGCAGTTTGATCTGTGCATAGAGACTTGAATTTTCTCCTTATCACTAGCACGAGGTTTTCTCAGGCTTGGAATGAGCTGGTGTGTATGTTCCCAATAAGACGCTTTGGAAATAGTACTTTTGGGGTAATATCATGAAACATTCTCATAGTTTATAATTCGACCACGCACATGACCACTTAAGGAATAGAAAGGCAGGTAGCATTCCTCGGATTGCTCACGTCCATTGTGTATTGGATATAAGCATTTAAATCTCGTGTTGATGTCAATATCTGTTTGATTGTTCTATTGCTGCTGTTGTTGTTGATGTGATTATTTCATGTTTTCGTGCCTTTATCGCTCTGTTTGATGCTGTCGCGCCAGGCATGACAAAGGCAGGCATTGCTAGAAATGATATGATGGGGCTTCATGATTGAGACAGAATCGCAAAGTACGTAGAGAATCCTGCAAAAATTATTCGTATGTCACCTGATTGGGACAGGCTCAAGTTTCAAGCTCTTTGAGACGTAAGCTCATAACTTTGCTGAGATTAGGATAAATTTGAAAATATGAATGGTGCGTGGCGCGGCAGTTGCATAAACGTTTTTCCACGTGTTGCCACACATCACACCAAAACAGCTTGAAAGAATCGACGAGTATTGGTTTAGGATTGTCGTGACGGCAACTGTTGTAGTTTTGGGTCGGAAAATTCGGGGGAATTAAGGTGCAGTATAGGTTCTAGTCTTAACAGGATTATTTGCATCGCAGTTTCGGTCTAAGAACTTGATATTTAAGGGCTTAGTGAAATATCGATGTGAGAAACCATTTTGAAAATATGCTAGTACAAAACAGTGTTAGCAATTGTTTTTCGTTTTTTCCGTTGTTATTTTTCATTTATTTTCATAGTTGTTCTTGGTTTTTGAAGGAGCTCTTTAAGGAATCTCGCATTCCGGCCACTTCGTGTGGTTATAAAGAGCTCTTTCAATCGGTACTATCTGGCTAGTGAAAGACTTTCGCGTGCGTAGGGTTATCCACTGTTTACTGACGGATGAATCAATCGTTATTTTTTGCATAATGGAATTTGAGTCACTAGTAACGGCGAGGTATTCACTAGCTAGACGGTATTCGATCCCACCTGATTTCCAGTTGCAACCAGAAGTCGAGGCTGTCAGTGTTTTCGCGAAAATTGGGCGGGTTTGGAGAGGTGTTTATGCTAATCGAATGACGGCCATCGCTCTGGTGCTTTGGGTAGTAAATGGCTTGTCAGTTCGGGATAATCAGGGCTGATAAGACGTCTTTTACCCGAAGATACATTGAACTGGAAGTCGGGCTTTTCTTCTCTGGGGTCCCTGATCGCGAAACGGCACTTCGGCACCCGTCTAGCGGTCAATGGGCCCCTTTCCAAAACGGTCAGGGAGAGTTGTCCGTGACGGGTGTTTCTAAAATTTTTAAATTCCCGCTCTTGGAACGAAGCCAAGTGTAAAGCAGTGTAAGATTACAAATTTTGAAACCAAGTCAAATTCGCATTGTTTGTTCCTCTTACTCATTTATTCCATCATTTCTATGCGTTTTTGAATACCTCACATATCGTGAGGTATTGGTAATCAAGATAATGAAACGAAGGAAGGTACACGGAGTAAGCTTAGCACCTCAGTGAACCGTATCATCCTTGAGTAATCTCGAAATATTATTGTTTTTAAACCCTAACTAACGCCATGAAGTTGACCGTCATGAACTAAACATTTTTAACCCTTCTCACAAAATTACAAAAATGAATACTAAAAACTGAGTGAAGAAATTCATGAACGTAACCATACATTCATATATTTCCTGAGTGCTGTTCCCTTAATACAATTCACTACACACAAATGAAGGAGTCGTTTGATGAATATTGCAACATTCACAACCAATTTTACTTGAATAAAATCACACCTCCACATATTTCATTCTAACCAACAGATTAAATTACCACCTATGAGAATGCTGAATACTCCGATGTAATGTGATTTAATCTAGAGTTGGGTATTACGGACACTTTGACTTAGTGATACTTTCACATACGTTCATATACATCTTCACATCTATCAGGCATAAGTCTTGAGCTGCCGGCGGTTATTTTCAGCCGTCATGCATGACTTCACTCGTGGAAATAGTAAGTTCTTGTATTGTGAGAGGAAATGATGGCCATCGAAAGGCGTAATGGCGCTCCCAGCATGTTCAATCCTAGGTTTTTTGGGACAGGCCTGAAATTGCCTGAAAACATGAATAAATGACTAATGGAAAACATGTTTTATTCGATAGATGTTTAACATTAACGCATGGACACATAAAACAAACTGCTGACATCCACAACAATCAACATTATGGACAAAAATTCGCGCAAGCTGAATAGCATTTCTAGAATCATTCGAATCGATCATCACAATTTTAATAGGTTTCATTACCACTATTAAATAATGAGATGACATGATTTGAATGAATCGAAACAGAACACAGGAAACCGTAGGAAAATATAATCACGTTACATACTTCAAGATGCCCAAAACAATTATAAAGGCACCAGAAGAACGAGAGCCCGCAAAAACACCGAAAAAAATGAAGGCCATATGATAAAAAATGGAACAAATTATTAGCAAAAAACGTGAAAAGTAAAGGAAATTCCAAATCTTCTCAATATCAATAAGCAATGGAAACAATGTAGGCAAAAGGAATTGCCACAAGAACACAAAAACAGTCCTCCTTACTGAAGAAAACTGTGCGAGTTCCCTTCAATGCTAAAGAGAACTATGCAAGCTCTCTTTTGCATTGAAGAACTGTGCGAGTTCCCTTCAATGCTATAGAGAACTAATGCTAGCTCTCTTTTGCATTGAAGAGAACTGCGCGAGTAACTGTATGTTAATAATGATTACCTATCCTTCACCACATATTCATGTAAAGCTTATTCATAGAAATTCGCATTTATTACTTGGAAACCTGAGCCTCATGTGTGCATTCTCGTGATTCCGATGAATTTTGCTATTTGATCAATCGTCAACTTTAATCGTAACAGGTTATCTACTCCAAGATTTAGTTGTTGTACAATGTCAAGTGTTGATTTTTGATACTGCCTCAGCGCTAACAAATACATCAACGTTCATCACCAACATATTACCATGCAAATGTTTTCGGCTTCATCAAATTCCATTCAGAAGCTTGTTCGGCCATCAATGTTTGCTTTCGTTGCACTTTTCAGTAAATTCGTTACGATCTCCTCATTGAACCATTCTGTTCAGTTCGTTGTTGCCTTTTTGATTTTTTAATCTAATTATCCATGTTAATTCCAGTTTAAAATTCCCAACTTCGGTAAAATTCTGCATTGTTCTCGAAGTGAAACACTCGAGCGTTCTGTTTTAGACTATGGCAGACTATGAGCTGTTTTCAAGCCATTCCTGTACCCTTTCATTCTTTCAGAAACCGGATGAAAGAGACTGGAATGGAACAGAATAAAATGCAAACACTATCCACGGGCAGAACTCAAGGTTTCGCACAAAGGCAAACATATTACTTGCAACTGTTAAGAACTGAAACTGAAATTGAACAGCGCTTAAGTACGCGATGGCCCTTTGGTGGCTGATGTCCACAAAAGAATAACTTTCGTTATGGATGATTGATGTTTGAGAGGCAATGATGCATTAAATTTTTAAATTTTCCATTAGGAATAAATCATTCATTCGTTGCGACGAATACTCATCTTCATGGATTGTTCGAATGCTCTCTTGCATCAATTATGTACATGAAACATTGACAGTGCACTTTGCAAAATGCACAAGTGCTAATAAAATGAGCGATAACTGCCGAACAAACGCATTCATTATCGACAAATTGCTCTGGGCAGAAATTCGACAAGATCCCAGTTATCTGCAACACTGCGTTCTTTTTCAAACATTTTCATAAATCTTGAATGTCTCTATGAACTCTTAAAGACATTTAAGTGAACTTTTACACGTCCAAATGCATTGACAAGGTTTCATATGAGTGTTTTTTCCAAGTTTGGAAATCTTCTGAATCAAAGCTGAAATGGGTGCGATTGCGACTAAAATGGTAACGATGAAACAATATCATATCATAAGACGATTAACGATAAACATCTGATGGGAATTTGAACAGGTGCGGTGATTGGAAGTCGCCAATCTTATAAACATAATCTGATGAACATCACAGATAGACAACTAATTTTATTCAGCTTATTTCATCGTCTGTTTTCTAATTGGCTGATGTTCGGGATCGGTCTGGTTGCATTATGAGTACATTGTTTGTCCTTTATCAGCATCATACGACCGACAAAATGGATCTTCAGTTGCTTGGTTGCTTGATCTGAACCTTTTTTGCTCCGTGTACCCCTAGAAAATTTCAAGATCCGCTCGTATCCTCACTCTGGTTCAGAATGCTCTCACTCAACAGCAGTATTTACAATCATGTTTCAATATTTGCTCATTAGATACTATTTTACGTGGTAATCGTTATCAGTATCAGCTACTGTCAGTGATCATTTGGACGAAACTGTTCTGTGGAATTTGGCTATACCTTCTATGAAACATAAATTCACTCAAAATTGTAGCAAAGTACACGGATATTTCTTTTCTTCCACAGAGACAGTACTATTTTATGCATTGGTATGAATATTACTTCAGTGACCACTCCACTATATTTCAAACTGAACAATTTGAATTTTGAACTCAACAATTTCAGATTATCCACGAAAAAAACAATCATTAGAGAAGTAATCTGAAACGAACCCCTAGAATATGCTCGCTTCGAACTGTCCAGAATTGAATATCCAGCAATAGTTGAAGTGCAACGAAATAATATATGACATTTGAAAACAGCTAAATCCTCTGCTTCACAAAGCAGCAGCCAAGCAGATTAGTGTTTCTGATAGTGGTTTGAAAGGAGCATCTAATATACATTAATCTTCTGAATAATCCGAATTGATGGTCGGCTCCAAGCCACTTAATCTCTCTGCTTGTAACTGCAGTTTTAGACCACCACGAATATAGTGATTTCAGACGTGTGCATCTTATCATTTCTTCATTTTGCAATCAGATCAAGTGATTTTTTGGAGAGTAGTCGAAAACACATATTTGCGTTTGTTCACAAATCTACTCTGAGATGCATGAGTCAGCTCTCATTTGTTCAAACAGATTAATGAATTAACTAATCAGTCAAGCGATGAACCTTCACAAATTTATCAAAAATGCGATTAGATCATACACATTGCGAGAAGTTATTAATTGTAAGGCAGCATGTGACTGCAACCGCAATACATCTGCATTCTCTTTTAAGGATGGTAATGATCAGTGAAATGGCTCACATCAGTCCAAAACAATTCCAATTATCCTCATCAACTCATGCAAATGAATTTGACATTTTGAAGCTTGTTCATACTTTAAATTAGCCTCAAATGTTCCGGTTTCTACTTTTTTAGAAAACTCTTGGTGTCGCAATGTTGTCGCAATCGCAATGAAGGTTCTGTGTCGATAGATTGAAGCCAGTAAAGGTTTTGAGCCCCGATATGACATGTCTTGGGTGCATCTGATAGTGAGTTCAGTGAAAAATTGGACAAACTGGAAGAAATACGAGCAATTTATGATTTGGTTTTTGTTTTTTCGATATTTCGTATTATTGGCAATTTTTTCTGCCCAAATTCTGCTTCATTCCAACACTATAGAACCTTCATTAGCTTGTAGTTGCGTCACTGTTATTGATCAGGTGAACACTGGATACTGCATAGTATAGATGTAAGTATTTCTGCGTCCAAACGATACTGCATATTTAAATAAGGATTTGCTTGTTGTTTGATTGAATGAGCGAAAGCAAATGATTTGTTCTCCGCATTGTTCATTTGTTCGTATTTTTGAAATGGTTCTGTGAAATGACGTCGCAGATTCAGTTGATCGCCTATTTATCCTCTGAAGTGGATTATAGTTGAAAGCGTTTAGAAACCCAATCCGAAGTGCGCTGTGGATGGGGTGTTATTGGAACGAATTTGAAACGAAATGCAGTTGTCACTTCAATGAACATCTCATTCAGCTTATTCGATGTGTGCAATTGTTATCTGCCTTGACATGTTCACGGTGTTTGTTGAAGCGAAACTTTTGAAATTATGGAACAATTCAAAGCATACACCTAATCTGTGGCGTTCTTTTAGAAATACTTACTCGAATATGTCCATAAGATCGATGCCAACCGATTTCATGTTGTTAAGCAGTATCCTTGAGATTTCCAATGAACAATTATCAATTCAGGTGTCTAGAATTGAATATGAGTGTTCATCTTGGTTTCCTGATGAGGAACTCTGCTGCTGTTACAGCATTCGAATGGAAGCAATTTGTTCACAAATGAATGAAAAATTAACCAAACAATGAAGTTAAAATGAAGCTAAATCATGAAGCTACAGAGTTATGTTGCTCTTAAGATGCACTTGTGATGAATATGCATTCCTGTCCAATAAGATCTAATCGGAATCATTGTATCTTCTCACTTCTTTTTCAAGCGAACAAATGATAATTGTGACTTCAATGACGTGCTATGACATACTTTAAACAAGGTGATATATCTTCATGACGTTACGATGATAGCATTCTTCAGAGTTTATTCCTCGAGTGGGTGTCCTTTTTGCACTGTGCTTTGACCTATTCCTATGCAGTGATCTTCATTGAAATATGCTTAAAACATTACTCATAATTATGAATGAACCCAACCAGCCACACTCGCGTATGTGTTCGCTGCATTGGACGATTGGTCTGGAAGAAAAAGAGAAAAAAAGGAGTAATTTTTTGGCTTTTTTAACGATAGATCTAAGGAGCCGAAATACGTCAAGGCGGACAACTGTCTCGGATTTATAGCACTTCAAGCACTTCAAACTGACGTTCACATCATATTTCTGAATAAGATAACACCTCATCTACGTCATATTTTACAACGACATCAATTAATTCCGTGTTTATAATCAGCATTTTGCACTCATTAAAACTGATTTAGTGAAACTGATTTAGTGATACGACGACCAGTGGACGTACGTTATCATTCTCTTAGAATATGGAATTGGTAAAGAGTCATGAAAGAGTTAGAAAGTAATGAATAACTGTTTCAAAATTCATTGCTTCTGGACTACCACTGAAGTTCATTTCATGGATATTCACTGGAAACAGCTCTAATTAAAAGGTTTATCCAATCGAATAGGATGATTGGCAAATAGTGAAATTGAAATGACACTTATACATTCTCATGCGAAAAAGACAATCATTGCTTCAGTTGTAGTAGAAATTTGATGATATCTTGAGAGAACGTTTCCTGAGAACCGTGACACTCATCGATGCATCAACATCCGACTTTATTCCATTCATATAATCAACTTTTAAATGTCATTCAGTCCATCCGCTTGTCCGTAGTTAAGTGATATTTCATCAAGCTTAAACAACTGATACAATTTCAAAACTTCTCAGTTAATAAGCTATCGCCTGGTGATCTTGAAATACCATCAGTGACGAACGAATTGAACATCGAATTATGTAGTGTGATGCAAAGCTTTAGTATTTATGCGCCTAACGTTCCACGAAGGAAACAACATGTTGAAAGTTAAAATATAAAGTCGAAAGGAAATATTAATGAATACATGAATGATAAAGAATTGAGCACATCAGTAACACACAAAAAACACCGAGCATACATCATAAAACCCATCAAACCCGCCAATGTGTTGGTTTTTAGTCAGAATTTTTTCTTCTGGTGAACAATCTGTACTGGAAAATGAATCTGCATCATCTAGAACTACAATATATCATGAACTCTGTGGCTATAATATCAGCTTCTCACTAGAAAAGTTTGTAGTTGGTCCTTTTTCATGAAAGCATTCATGGTTTCCTTTGGAACTATAGATTTACTGTGATAATATCTAAGTGGCATGTTGCAAAAGCTGCAAAATACGAAAAGAGTAGCGAAAACAATCTGAGCCATTCATAAATAGCATCTGTTTTGCGCATGTTTACTTATGAGAATGTCTCTGAAGAACGGCAGGAGTATGTTCGGATATGGAAAAATCATTCATGAGATTCTCTGTTTCGCTTGCTGAAGTAGTGAAGGAAGATATTGTCTGTTACCATCATCCGTAGGCAGCAGCTTCCTAGAAGCTTCCTAGCAGCGAACATGAAAAGACTAAGAGCAACCGTGATTGGCAAATGATGCTCACTAATCAATCATCAGTTTTGTGCTCATTCGACGTTTCCAATAAATGCAATTCCAGCTATGTATCTATCTACCTAGAGCATGAAAGCACATGAACCAATTCATCGAATGCATAAATCGATATGCACTAAGCAGAAATAATGCATGAATGAATGAAAAAAAACAAACTTCTCCTGTTCAGTGCATTATTCTAGTAACTACATAATTGTTAAAGCAATTATTCTTCGCATTACTCATTCAACTTTCGAGCACCATCAATCCTAGAGAGCTGCTTGGTTCGTTTATATTCATAGTTTGGCTCTTCACCGTTTGTTTCCTCTTCTTCACCAACATCTTATCCACCTTGTTAGTCGCTTCATCAACAACTTATCGTTTCACTTACAATCACATAATACCTTCTCAGATTACTACTTACTTCTCAGATGACCACTTTAATTAGACTATTCTAAAACAATGATAATACGAATGCGAATATGAATAGAACTGGTTGTTATGAAATTACGGGTCATGCTACTAGCAATAGGGTAGAGATGAGTGCTTTTATGATAAAGATAGCAACAATACTTATCATAGAAGATGCAGTTGGAGTAGTTGTAATCGAAATAGTAGTAGGAGAGCAATCTTTCGCAAATGTACAGTTTTTGCCCGGTCTAGGATTTGCTTTAAATCGGTTATGGTCAATAATCGTCATCGGTTATCAATAATCTTTTTCGATTGACGTCAATCGCTGAATGTATTACTCGCGTCACCTATTAAATGTCACCATTGAAGCTCTTGTCATTCCCACTATGATGATGAATTCGAACCTTATCAATGCTAGTGAAGAAGTTCCAAAATATGACAGAAACATATGAAATTTATGTGACATTTTTCCGCATTTGATACTTTCAAATCTCTTTGTACTTTCTTGTGGTCTTACTAGTGTGCTGCTAATCACGCTGCTACAAAAAGATGATCAAACGAGTGTCGTTCGGATTCGATCGTTGACCATCGTCAGATCAAATGAGTCTGTTGTTTTTCACTCAAATTCATTCTTCCATCACATTGCATCAGACCATAAATCCTCAAAAATTATTCCGCGCATTAAAATTCGACGATCAAGCGATTTGTTTCCAAGCAACGTCTAATCACACAACCGTGAAAACGCTATTTCACTTCCTTGATCGGCTCGAAACGTCACTTCGACTGACGTTCTGGGCTCATCATCCACGGAAACTGCGAAATTTACAGTGGAATTCGTTCAATAATATTGATTCTTGTTGAATTTATGAGTTTATTATAGAGTATCGGAGAAGGAACTCAAACTAGTCGCTTTGCGCGGAAATGCTGCCAGGGATGGCTGAGGATGATATTGAATAACTGCATGAAATGATCGCTATTGAAATCACGGCTTAATAACAATGAATAAATTCATCCGTTTATTTATTGAGATTGATTCTCAATTACATTTATGTGCCTAAACGGTCATTCAATCTCACATAGGTCTAAGCATGAATAATGCATGAGTATTTGTTTGTCTCTTTGATTGCTTGTTTGCTTCTAATGAATATCAATGAGAATTAATTGTATGAAAGACGAGAGGAGTGGAAATGATTCGAGCGAAACGAAGTCGAATACTGGAAATGAGTTCGGCGAATACACAAACAAACGCAGCGATTGTAAAAGTATTTAGTGCACTAAGGGGTATTTATAAGGAATACGTTTCAAGATATGCATAGACATAATTATGCATGAAATATTTAAATGTGAATTTATGTAAGTACATTACTTGCATTATATACAGCTCTGAAAATATTTTGAAAAAATAATTAGATGTGTAATTTCTCTAATCAGATGCACAAAACATCTTAAGTAGGCAGAAGAATCCAGTTAAATTTGAATTTAGTCTGGATATGCATATGAGCATATCATCATGGGGTTAGCCAAGAAATCATAGAAAAACAAACGCATAAACCATGAAACGAACGAGTAGCAGCAGCAGCAGCAGCAGAAAATCAAGCTTACTAGCGAATAGAACGATTGAAAAAGCAAACACTCAAAATCGGAAAACCTTTATTCATAGTTGTTAGCCTCATAGTCTTTTCTTGATATCCCTTTTTTATTAGCATCAATTCATAGTCTTCATCCGAAATGAATACCAACCAACCAACCAACCAACAAATTCGACGTCATCTTTCTTCTCAGAATGAACGCGAACACTTTTCATTGGACGGCGGGCGCTCAACTTGTCCACAAACAGCACCGTTATGTTTGATTGTTGGTTGTCGAGATTGTCATCACTGGAATAAATGCATGTGCCCGGCTTCCATATCATTCATCCTTTATGAGTGTCGCGCAAGTCGCCATCTCATTTGGATTCAATTATCAGCATTCATAAGCGAATTTCATGGCGTTTCTTTTACAGCAATCATTTATTCATTAAAATTAGTCGCTTGTCAACAACAGCTTATTGTAAATCAAGTGAATGTACCACTTTGCTTTAACTCAATATGGTTCCTATCTTGTATCGTTTATGTCAATCTCTATTGCTTTTCCAGTATTATAAACCATCTAATTTCTTGACTCTTGCTTCGGCCATTCATACAGTAATCTCAGTCAGATATGTCGAAAGTAATATTTATTCATTTCAGTTGATGCTATTCATTTATCATACACAATTGGTCTTTATTACTACCTTTCTGGCCAATATGTTCCTATCTCCTTTCTTCTGATGAAAACTCTCATAGAAAGATATCATTAATATCCTTAATCCCTCATATTTGATTATTTTTTACAATACCAGTGGAAATAAGTAGAAATGATGCTGACTGATGAAAACGCATATTCGTTCACAATGCAATTGATTTAGTCCCATTTGTCTACCTAGTCAGCAATATTGATTGTGCGTTGATCTCGAGTTGTCATTTCATTCAGCAGATGTTTAGGCAAAGTGACTGAAATTGAAAATGTGCGAGACTAGTAACGGACTTTGGACTGGAGTCATTCGAGGGAGGTGTTTCTTTTCTCATTGTCAAATGCTACGTATCCAAAAAGCATGAAAATTTATTTGAAAACTGATGGATGCTTATAGTTAGTGAGAAAAGGCTGGTGTTTTATGCCGATGCAGCTTGCGAAGATGGAATGGGGTTTGAATAATGTGACAGCTGGCAGAGCTTTATTTGTGAAGTGGATCATGAGATTGCTGCATTGAAGTCCGGCAATACCAAACAGATCTGGGGTGAGTGATCATCGGACTTTTACTCGTAGGCACTTATAACATTTAAAATTCTATCATCGAACATCTCTCAATGTTATGCAAGTAATTAAGTAAGTAATTGTCGAGAGTAACCAACAATTATCGATGTCGATCAAGTGAGTGTTCGTAAAGTACGCCGTTTTCGTAACATCGTTTAGTGAAGTAGATAGTGATTATCCCTAATTATCTTGACTGTTTTCATCCACTTCAACTATCACTTTCGCTGCATTTAAGCATTTTTCTGGTAGTTAAAACTGTTTTGATCATGCCAGATAAATTATCGAGAATAATGGCAGCAATCAACACCTAGAATTAGCTTAATCGATCTTCGACACTTGCGAAATAATGTGCTGAACAATTTTCGCAGTTTTAGATTTTAGACTAGGAAAGAGGGAATTTAGACTGTCCTGCCTGCCGTGCGCCCAATTTCCAGCGGATTTCATCAAGAACTGAGTGAAAAAATTTATTTTCGCTCAGAAAGAGACGCGCTCATAAAAATTTCCAATCACCAGATTGATTCAATCAAATAAAATGGGTTTCTCCAAAAAACTTCCAAAAGATGACTGAAAATACTGAAAGAATAAGTGATTGTTTGCGGAAATATGAAAGGTTTGGTTTGAAGAAAAGTTTGACTGCAAGATAGTTTTTTGACAACAAACAGCACTTGATTGATAGTCATATTCGGTTGCTATGAATTAAAATCCGCTTCAGTCATTTTGTATGCGAAGTATCTTCTCTGCTCGCAAAATTTGTTCTCCTTTGTTTCAGAAGACTCAAAAAAATTTTGTTTTAGACACCAACGAACGCTTCAATAATTCACTTCTTCAATTCCATTGCGTATCATCCGCATGATGTTTCTTGAGCTGATCATCATCACAGACCAATACTGAGTTTTGTTAATTCAGCGCTTCTCTTCTTTTTATCAACGATTCGTAATTCTGTGATCGAATTCGCTGATCATCATTCCATAATCACAGCCTACCATTAGCCGAGTGGATTGCTCTCGCCCGAGGCTATCCGTCTAACTTAAAAAAAAAGCAAAACAACAACAACAACTGTAAAGCATATCCTTCAATCATTCAATCAATTAATCAATCACAATCGTCTCTGATCGTTGCTAATTGAACGCCACCCACTTCAAACGTACTGAATCGATTACGTGACCGTTATGGAATTTTTCGGCTTAAAACAGTTTCACAAACATTTCACTGAATTACAGAATTCATTCTGTATGAACAATCCAAAATGATCAATTTTTGAGTTGTAATTGGCCACGTGAAGAAACGCTATTGAGAAGACAGCAATTGTTTGTTTCGTGTCCTAATTTAATGATATGAAGCATGGCAAGCAATTAGTCGAGTTGCGATGCAAAAAGAGGAAATTTATGAGCATTTACTGTAAACATTCGTCATCTTTATAAATGTTCAACAGTTATCTCGACAATTGGCCCACCATCGTCTTGGACTTTTTTGCTAGCATGATCACTGGCACGTTTTATTGACTAGTCCAATAGAAATTAATCCAGAGCTGTGAAGTATCAATCAAGCAGTTGTTTCGTATTGGTGATAGGTAGGAGGATATGTCTGTGTATGTTGAACAGCAATAAATATGATCAAATTTGTGCTAACATCAATTAATCAAACAATCTGTCGACGCCCGAACGAACCTCTTGAGAAAAGTAACTGGAGTGAAAACAAAAATTTTTTTCGGGATTAACCTTAAAAATTGTTCGAAATAGCAATTGAGTTCGAAATCTGTTCACGTCTCGAAGATATATCATTAATTCAAGCATCGAAACACCCTAACAACGAGAGTGATATCTTATATCCACTGCTGTTCGAGGACTAGTGGACCGTTGCAATTCAGTTTATCGATGTCTCGATATTCAAATGCTTCCTTTTGAATGCCATTAAGCCTACCTCTTCGCTAAGCAATGATACAACTATTTCTTGGAACATGTTCTGATGAAGTGTTCGAATGGAGAGATCAAGAGTATTCTTTGACAAACTGAAATCAAATTGATGTTTCGCTTGACGAATTTGGTGTAATCATTCATCTAACTAATCCACCAGAATCACGCATCATGAACGTAATGGAAATATCGACCAACGAATAATAATTCGTTTCGAAGTATTACATTCTCATCGACGTCAATAGTTTATGCCCATATTATTCACGCATTGCATCAGAGGCGCATTTGGATTGCCGCCTCTAAGCTAGTACAATATTAGAGTTTTTTTTGCTGCTTTTTGATCTTTTAGGATGATTTCTTGGCAAAAAATTCTCCATGACTTCTAAGCCATTTCATACCTCTCGATTCCCTCTTCCTCACGATGTCCAGTGAAGTCGTAACGTCTCATCTGATGCTAGACACGAGCCACTCTTAAATCTGCGTTTGCAAATCAGTACGAATGTCACTTATGTCCTTGCTTGCAACCACAAAATCACTTGATGAATTAATTATTTCATATTCTCGTCGTGTTAATGGCCAAATGTTCAATTTTTAGAAAGCGTTCGTTAATCGGCGTGTACTAAACATAGAGCAGTGAAACAGTTTGAGCACTTTTGAGAGCATGTTAAACAATAGGAGTTTTGAACGGAACACCACAGATCATGCCATTCGCATGCACGAGTTTGGCATGGGACTCGATAGCTGCTTGAAGGAAATCCCACTGAATCTGCTCGAAATGGTTTGCGCACAGCTCTCAAAGCATATCATTTTTCGAATATTTTGCATTAAGTTCAGCTGTAACGACAAGGTTCCCCCATAAGCTTGAGCTCCTCTAGGTGATTGTAAATCACATAGTCTTGTCCCGGGAATTGTCCTGGATTCTTTGAATCGGGTGAGCACACTTGACTCACTACCAAGTGTTCTTTAGACGATCAAATATTCTCCTCTTTAGAAGATTTGTTCTCTCATAGTAATTGACGTTCATCAATGAATTTCCATCATATAATAAGTTGTAAAATGGCGAAGCAATGGAATTTTATGATGGCTATGTTATTGGGTGATGATGGTCACTCAACGGAACATTTCAAGAACTTCAATACGTATTGAAATGCGTTTCACTTGTGAACGCTTGCTTGCTTGGTTGATCTTCGACGAGTTCTTTGCACTAAATATATTGCGATGCACCTCAAAGCCAGCCAGCCAGCCAGCTCCATCAGAATATATCTCCGTTAATTCGAAGCGATTGCGCGTACTCCTCTCATTCTTATTGTGCTCAATCTCACTTATCCCTATCATTACCTGATGCTGTCTGTATTCGTCGAAATCTTCCAAGTTTTTGCTTTCATTTGATGTTCACGAAACATTTTTCAGCAATGCTAGTTGCATGTTATCGTATGGGCGAGTCGTTATTGCAAGGAATAAATGTGACAATTTCAACGTCGGTTGAACATTTCAATTCTGTTTTCCGGTCATATTGTGATGGTAAAAGATATTCATGAAAATGAACGATTCCAATAAAATGGTGAAAATCTCCTTTCAGCTGAAGTTTTTTCGGCATTCTAATACATCATCGTTGATGACTTTCGAAACTGGTTCCATCATCTATTTTGAATGCAAATCACATGCATTGATTTCCTACAAAACACAACAAGTGTTCATTCACTCAATGATTATTCATTCATCATCAGCTAATGCAATTAACTGTGCAACACCTCAAAGTCTACAATTCACCTCATAATTTCTTCATATCACTAAAAGATCAAAAATTTGTAGCTTTAGCACACTTCTCAAATTTTTGCGACTTGTGGGCTACAAACGGTTTGCGTAGCTTCTTTAAGAGCATTAGGCGTTGTAAATGCCGCGTCGTATTAATGGATTGTGGATGTGAGCTTCTAATGTGCGTGTTTATCTGGAGTTTTTCAGAATAAATATAGTTCTTGTTAGGTTTTTGTGTTTACTACAGGCAAGTGAACAATTGAGATTTACAGATTTTCAGTCCAGGTTTAAATTTCCGTGTATTGCGGAAAACATGGAAAATTTTGAGAAATTCAAGTCCATCATTTGAATCGTATGAAATTGTATCGCAAAAATTCGCGATCCTCTTCTTTAGGTGCATTTCTGGACAACTGGACGTTAACATTACAGAATGGATATCCATAACCATTCAAGCGATAAGCGTTCAAATGAAACGATATCGGTATCGATCTGTAGAGTATACTAGATACTCATTATCGGTACTAACTAGATACTCATTATCATTATTATGGTTGCTGATCGATACCGATAATGAGTATACTCTACGAATTGATCATTTTGTCGGATCATAACGAAAGATATCGGATGATGATTATGTGTGGATATGCAGTGCAACCTGCGATTACAACTTCATTTCCAGCATTAAGTTGATTTATGTTCAGTCATAACAGCAAATGTGACGTGTGCAAAAGTGAAACTTTACGCAGTTATTATAATTAGTGAGAGTTGATTCATAGATTCATAGAATTCTGTCGAGTGTGCGTTGCTTGAGCAGGAACATATACAGTGTGTATTATTCATAAAGGATGTGAAATAGCAATGGTATCTGGCCGACGGTCGGTCGGAAGACTGCAACAATTTCGGTAAGAGTTCCGACATTCAGATTCCAACCGAGCAATTTGGAAGATCAATCGGGATTCCGACTGTCGGAATGACGAAGCTCTAGGTCGGTCGGGTTCCGACTGAAATAAAATTTCGGTCAGATGTCATCAGTGCTTGGGAATCGGAACATTTTTGCTGCGGTCACCAATTCAACACCCTATCGATGACTAGTGACGCAGTGGCAATCGCACAGCAATGATCGTCAGTTGATGCTCACCGACTGATCGGTCATTTCATTTTCGGCCAATGATCACCGATTTTCGGTAACTCCTGAAAATCAATCAGCATTTTAGCGTATCTGCAGTGAGGATAGGGTTAGTGGCCACTGAACAACCTGTTCTGGTAACGGGGAAGTGAATGGAGTAAGCGAAAGGGGACTCTAGACAACTGTAGATAAATTCGTAATAAATTCAAGAGCGTCATTCTTATTCATGTGCTGGTCATTTGGTTGTTCCGTCGCCGGAGATGTTTTGTCGAATGTCGAATTGTTCGTTGACGAGTTTACTCGAATGGCCATTAACGTTATGAAAAGCAATACACATGTTGATATATGGCATAACATGGCGTTAGCAACGTACGTTCGTGGCGATGAAATGAAATAATTTGTAATCGCTCGTAAATCACCGAAAAACGTTAAGAGCTGTTTGAATATGCATTCATATAGGGGGCGCTTTTCACTGCTCCAACTATTTCACTACAAACTAACTCTTCATCTTGTTTCTTTTGGTAACTCCAATTGGCCAGCACTGTCACAGTTGCTGCTCAAAAACAATAACAGAATGAATATGTGTTCAATTGAATTTCTAATGTTCGATTGTTGCCATCGTTCGCAG
The DNA here is from genome assembly GCA_035041965.1 of Anisakis pegreffii. Classification (NCBI taxonomy): domain Eukaryota; kingdom Metazoa; phylum Nematoda; class Chromadorea; order Rhabditida; family Anisakidae; genus Anisakis; species Anisakis pegreffii. The sequence goes on along the minus strand of JAPYMA010000594.1, from coordinate 39,340 downwards.
TCACTGACTGGTCCGCATTAATGTCCCCATCTCACGAGACTAATTCTAATCGTTATTTCCTGTTAACATAACTGGGTCTGATATCGCCTTACATTAACTCATATCCGGAATCTGATACCCGAATCTGATATCCGAAACCTGATAGGTCCGATATCTGAAATCATCTTACACTCACTCGTTCTCGTGCATCATTGATCGCACGATGTAGTCTCTATGATCGCAGGTCGACACGAACTCACTTCATTTTAGAGGTGGACAATGGCGCGCTATTCCGCTACTTCACTACTAGTGAAATAGCTATTCCAGTAACGCGGCCGCTATTTCATTAGTAGCGAAATAGTGGAATACTGCCTACCTCTGGTTCTTCCTCTCTTGGATGATTGGTGAATATTGGATGACAGTATGGATAAGATAATGCATCCAGACCAAAATTGATGGTAAGATAGGTGAAAGGAAGATCTTTTATAAACAAAGCACGAATTCCAACGATTGGCTATACGATTGTTTAGTTTTTCATTTAGGAACTGATACTATCATTCAATGCATTCAGTTCAGCACCTCTTGATAGATAAGCAAAAGCAATTCAGATAATAGACTTCGTTCTCTTATTCAAAAGCACCAGCGATATTCTTACTCGGGTGGATATGCTTCCATTGTTCAAAGTGAGAGGAAACTAAATGAACGTTAAAGGATCCGTCCACTCCACTCACTTTGAGGTGCGAATAGAATTCCCAAGAGACGTTTGAGTGACTTCGATCATCACAGTTAGTAAGTAAGCAGAGTCGGAGATAAAACCAAATGTTTCAGTGATAGTTTCACACGTTGGAAAACTGCGATGAAATTTTAGGGCAGCATGAATGGGAAATCTTCAGTTTTCCATTGCATCTCGAACATTTGACATGCGACTAAAACTATTATCGAAATAACTTCCCATATTCATAAGCTGCTCTATTGCCGTCAACCAACAGTGTCGCTTCCTGGTTCCAGACATAGTCCTTTGAAAACAGCACAGCATGAAAACTGAAAACATCCGTTCGTTTAGCTTTGCTTCAGCATTCATTTACGAACAGCTTCGCGTTTGCACCAATATTATGGGTGTAGCAGCAATACAGACAGATCGCGAATATTAAGATACATTTTGCTATTGGAATCATTCAAAAAATACATTATAGATCTGTGAACACATCTTACAAATGCCTTTTTCCATAGACAATTTCTTAGATGTTCACTGTTCAAATGTAAAAATGTTGTATAACCTCATTAAAGTACTTAATGTTAGACGTCTACATTTCACCCGACTAACGTATACATAGAGATATATACATCTTCACTTCAATCTATTGCACCGATTCAATTGCTTCTCATTTTCAAGTTATTGATCTTCTGCTCTAGATGATGAGTTTTCGTAGAGATTTTTCCGATTATTGCTGCGTCTTATGTGGTCTTCAGTTGTGACATATCAACAGACCCGTATCAACCACGATTTTTGATATTCCAGATGAATTTTCCGGGAGATGGAGCGAGATTTCGCAATTTAAAGATAAATAATGACCAAAATAGTGGTAGAAATGCATGAGGCTCATAAAGAAAGATGCTTAATGGGGATGCGCCCATTCGACCAACGTAATTTTGTTAGAAAGCCACCACAAAGTGGCCCACCTCGATGAAATTCACTGCTAAGATTCAAGTGCAAATTATTCTCGCTGAAGGGAATTACCCTTATTCGAGCTGTTATTTGCTAGCTGATAATCTGCGTTAACGGGGCTGTTATAACAAATTAAGATTTTATTTCAAATATCCTGATGCTTCTTCATCTGCATTCTTTCGCCTTAATGTATATCATATCATTTGAGTGATGTGCGCCTCATGTCTCTCTCTCAAAAAAAACGTTCTGCTAATCCATCTAATCAATATTGATTCGTTTCAGCTCTCAATTCAAATGTGTGTTTGATATTTACTGCCATCAACCAATGTATATTTCCATTGACTTTCTATATTTGCTCGTTACAATACAGTATCAGTGGATCGAGGTGCGCACTCAAGCGAACAGTATGATGGCCGTCAGGAATGATCGCACTCAGCTATCGCCTAGCGCATCAAGACGCGAAATGGAAAGTCTAGAGGTGATGATAAAATCTTACACTCTTCTCCTCAAAGAGTAATTATCCCAGTGTTTCGATTTCACCACGTTCAAAAGCACTACATTTTGGCAGAGTTGATGTGAGCATTCAAGATCTATTTTCAATGATCAGTATCAATCTCCAATCTCCTCCTTAGCAGTATTCTGATTGCTTCTTGATTTTCCAAATGGAAATCATTCTGTGGAGCTGTTTGAGATTACGATAACACTGTGTTATAGAGTTACTACTGGAGATTATATCTGCAAAACAATAAGATCTTGAGTGAATTGCGAGATCGATTCAGAAAGGTTGGAAGCATGTGTGTGCGTGTGTGTGTGTGTGTGTGTGTGTGTGTGTACCCATTGAAAGAAGACATCTAAATGAGATTTCAGCTAATTCGCATGGTTTTCATTGATGAATAATCAACCCATCCATCCAACCCAAAGCACCTGTTACGCAAAGTGTCCCCATTGCTTCTGCATTTTATCCTCCTCACCTTTCCACTCCCTAAACTTAACAAATCAACTACTGCATGCTCTATTTCTTATTAACCGCTTCATTTTCTAACCATACTCTAACCTTGACAGTCAATGACTGATTCAGCAGTACCATGATAGCAATCAGAAATTTTGTCATAAAACGAACAGAACTTTTATGTACTTCATTATTGTGCAGTTGTAATTTCAGAATAAACATCCCATTCCCAGGACGGATGCACTACCTGAGCCATTCGATAGTGTGCGAGACGTTGCAACAAGTGGGTTACTCCTTTAACTTCGATGACTATTTGATAATGATAGATCGATCAAATGCTTTCTTCAATTGAAGTTTTCTTCACTAAAGAATGTCATCCTCATCGATAAAAAGTTCATCATCAAAAAGCATCTCACACAAGCAACTAAACTAGGCATTCACTGCCGTTCGCTGATGATTGCAAATGTTCATGGCTAAATATGGACCGTACGTAATTGCATTTTCAAGCAGTTCTATAGTTGAACATCACCGTTTAGATTCTTGTCCTCAGTTATTGATCATTTCTCATTGACGATGAACAAACAGTACGTCTCGCTTTTTGCGTTCTTTTCCCATCACTGAGATATTCCACCTCAGAAATGTAGCTGTCGATTGTTGAAGCTGAAATCGACTGAACTTTTACGGATTCATTCATTGGCCTTCAACTTCGACAACTATTCAGTCTTTCGGACGCAGAACATTGTGTGGTTTCGGATCGGAATCGTCTAAATTTTTACAAAGATATTTGAGGAAATTTGCTACCTTCCCTCCTCCGAGTTGCTCAATTCCTTATCACATTTTTGATCTATCTCATGAATCAATTCAACTCCCTTGGACGCATCATCGTAATCCAGCTCAAAATCTAGTTCCATTAAAAAACATCTGCTTTGATACGAATGGATTTGATTATCAGTTAATCATTATCAGTGGAATCATTATCAATGGAATCATTATCAGTTTCAAGTTAGTCAGCTGTTATACTGGGATTTTAGCCGAGCAGAGTGCGCAGGTGGAAACACCACCGACGAGACGTGCAGAACGGCCTCGAAGTCGGCATCCTGATCGACAACGTCAGCATGAGGAATCTGATGAGACCGAGCCAAGCACGTGTACATCAGATAAAGAGATAATTGAACGACTCCTTGACAAGTACAAATCATATAAAACTCCTTCGGAAGTTGGTGTTATTGTTTGGATCGAGGTAATTACTGCATACCAACTTTTTGCTTTGAACAGAAATTATCTGCTCATTCCGACCCGTATGCAAGATGTCGTCATGCTCATTTTCGATTAGTCATTGGGATGATACTTTGATCCGAAGATCACTTTGACGAGATGTTTTCTCTTAGACTACACATTCGATTCGTTGAAGGTATGGGTTCAAGAAGTGAACTCAGTCAACGAAATAACATCTGATTTCGATATGGACATTTATGTGACTGAGTTGTGGCTGGATAAAGCGCTTCGTTATGAGGACATGAATCCGTGCAAGTATAACCTCTCGTTAAACAGTGAGGTAACAATTTTTCATAATGCTGCTGCAGCTCACGTAACTAAACTCAGCGAATGTGTTCAAAAGTGATTCCCTGCGAAATTTATCAGCTTATAACCTTTTTGATTCAATCTGAAGATCATGACAAAAACAATTGATACCGTTCAAGAAAGATTTCATGCCTCTTCAGATAATGTTACATATTTGGAAACCGAACACGGTATTCATCAACAGCAAATCAGCACATATTCATAAATCACCATTTACAAACGTTTTTCTCATGATATATCCAAACGGAACCGTTTGGGTTAATTACAGGTTGCTGTTGATTCCTTTTTATTTCGATTTGTTACCAATGTTTATTATGTATTCTCAAAGTTCATGAACCTAGAAACAGGGTCAGATGGTAGAAATTTATCCATCGACTATTCTGGATCCGTTCAAGTGATGATTCCTCGAGTTCTTTAACTGAGTCAAATGTTCGTAAACGGTTTGATAAAACCTAAAAATAACGACAGAGGAGTTCTCAACACATTCAAGAAATCTCATTGGCATTTAAAATCATTGCTAGAAGTGAACCAACCATTCATATTCGTGATCGGTCAATCTGCCTAAAGACATTTTACCTAACGGACAGTTTACCTAAGGAACACTTTGCCTATCAGGCGAAATATCCATTAAAAAACCGTAAGTTAGACAAACTGTCCGATAGGCAAACTGTCGTTAGGCAAAATGTCTTCAAGCAAATTGACCGGGTACCATTCATATCGTACGACTGACATAGTTTCAGGGTCCAAGTGAAAGGTCCCTGTATGATGGACTTCACATCGTTTCCAATGGATGAGCAATCTTGTCTTCTCACACTGGAAAGTTTCAATTACAATTTACAGGTGATCAGCTATATCGGATTTTGACTCAATAAAATTTTTCAAGGTTTTTTTGCTGATAATGAACAGTGGCCATCAAAATGAGGCAACAGCTTATTCTGAACAGTCAGCTGATAGATCACAAAATCATCATTTGGGAAATGAAACGTATAAAATGAATGTTGCAGGAAGTGGATATGCGATGGACGAACACAACAGCACCACTATCGCTAATGAAGGAGGAAATTGTGCTTCCGGATTTTATCTTATCCAATTATGGTACCTATTTGAAACATGAGGTTACAAACAGCTTATAATTAAGCATTCACTTTCGTTAGCCTCTATCTAGTGAGTCATAAGACTTTATCGAATCTGCCTTCACGATCAGTAACCACTCCATACCTGCTGATTGGTTGGAGTGAGCGATTTCAGAATGCATCCCCAAAAAAAACTGTCCAATATTTGCTTTATGCCAGATCAAACTACCTGCAAAATGCTTGCAGATGTACCCAGCTGGAATATGGAATGAACTAACCATGACGTTCACATTCACACGGCGTTATGGTTGGTATATATTTCAAGCTTACTTACCAACATACCTCACAATTTTCATCAGGTATGTACTTTTACCATTCATTTGGTTCATTCATTGGGTTCTGCCCTTCTTTGAGTGCTCACAACTGCTTCTAAGTCAGAGCAGTCATTCTTAATGGATTAACAATTGGTGCAAGTCAATATTCTGGTTTTACAGATATTTGCATGGCATAAACTGCATTGATTTTTGATATTTCGATACTCAATCCATCAGTAAATGCATATAATGAAGTTGATGACAGATCTCTAAACGAAAGCAGATTTCTCATTGCATGTTGATCAGGATAATTTGTTCAGTTGGATCAGCTTCTGTTTGGGTCCAAAGATGATCCCAGCTCGAACGATGCTTGGTGTTAATTCGTTGCTCGCGTTAACATTTCAGTTCGGTAATATAATGCGTAATCTGCCTCGTGTCAGTTATATTAAAGCTCTTGGTTAGTCTCACTTCCTAACTGTTCATTATTTGCTCCTTCCAATTCTAAATCTTTATGTTTCATGATCAAAATTGATTTTTGATTTCGATTGATTCTTAATTTCAAATTGTTTTTAAGAATTATCAGTTGAATGCACTTTAACAAGTGGAATTCTCGCACTTGCAAATGACTTAGTTTTGGTGTAAGCACCCTGACTAAGGTCGTATTTACCCACTTACTTTTGCAGCAACATTGGATTATGAGACTGAAACGGATGCTTTTTTCAGATGTTTGGATGTTGTCGTGCCTTACCTTTGTTTTTTGCTCACTTCTCGAACTGGCCGTTGTTGGATCGATGGGTGCCATGAGTGAAGTGAGTGCATATTCGACAAACTTTCCCCCCATAACCCTCCCTTATGCCATTTTTCTGGCTCATTTCTTGATCTATTCGGTCAATCGGCTCATATACGTTGAACAATGATTATCTCTGCTGCTGAAAATCAAAAATCTTAACTTACAAATTCTACGCAACATGAATTGATATACGAATGCTCCTCTGAGTATATCCATTCGAGACAAAGTATGAAAATAAATTTTTTTGTAAACGTTTCAGGCAGCAGCTATGAGGGCACCTCCAGCGCCAAATCCCACGTCCACCTCGGCACCCTCCTCAATGGTGAACTCACCGAAAATTTGTAGGCACGATGTGCCGCAAGATTCACCTCATGGTTTCAGGTATTCCAGACATTATGTCACTTATGGAAACGCAAAATCCAATTGATTTGTCAGAATCATGAACGCATGTTTTGCAAACATCTTACAATTAGTGCTAAATCATAGTGCTTATCGCTTGTTGTACTACTCATTCTTATTCTGTGAAAACACTCCAATTTGCATCGTTTCCGAATCGCTATCCATTTAGATGTCTATTAATGAGAGTTCTACATCGTACGGCTCAACAGATGAACACAACGATGCTTTCATCTAACGAAATTTGTTCATTTGATCAGCTTTGCAGATCAGAACGTTTTCAGATCATCCAGTTACCACACTTGCAATGATCACAATGATCCTCGCATGCGGAAGAAATTACTGCTGACGCCGACTGGTAACGTTTTGACGAATCCGACGAATGAAAGGAGGAAATCCAGGTGACTTGTTATCACCATCAACAAACACTCGCATCCCCGAACACACATTCCGCAATAACCACAAAAGTGTGGTCTATCAGTTTCAGTTTAGCTGAAATTACGACATAAGAGCATTACTTGTAAAGAGCGCATAGAAATTTTCGCACTGTCGTTCCGTTGCAAATTCCAACGGAACGCCTAAAATGCATTTCGAGTGCATTTGTCGGGTTTTTCCAAGGGGCCCTTGGCTGAGTTTGGTGGAAGTTCATTTCCGAAAATTACTATAGGTTCAGTTTAACAGTGCGTCATGCTTCCGCAGAAATCAGTAAACTTAGCTTTGCAGCTTACGATTAGATATTCAAAGGCTGTTCATTTTAAAATCGGTATCAGGAGTGAACTTCCCATACGATTCCTTTCCTGATCATTAAGTTTCAGTTTGTATAGCCAACACGAACGTATGCTGCTACTTGACGCGCCCGAAGAAACAGTCAACAGACGACGTTTGCAGCTGGACAGGCTGCTGAAATTAGTGAAAAGTGATGGTCAGTGGACACCAGATCGTATTGACCATCTCTCGATTATAATGTTTCCAAGTTTATTCACCATTTTCAACATTATCTATTGGAGTTATTACCTCTCTAGGGCTAAGTAAAGAGTATCATTGCTTATTCCTCAATGTGAACAACAACGGGTATATTCAATCTTATCGAGTGAACATTTTACTGTTCATGTTGTTAAATACTTAAGATGTCGATTGGAGGACGTAATTAGACCTTGAAATGCAACTCTGCTTTGAGAACCTGTCTGAAGTTTGAAATGTTGATTCGATGAGGTTGTTCGGGTGTACAACTGATCTATCTCATCAACCTCCATTATGAATTCATCCTACTCAAATGGCACTGTAGAAGTTGCGGTTTTGATGAAACATTACTTGAAGCATCCCTTTATTGAGATGACTTGATCAGTGTGGTCAAACTGATCAGTGTTGATCAGTATTTCACTGTGTTCAGCGAAAGCAACGAAATTCAGCTGGTGAAATCATCGAGATATGACAACTGATTCTGAAAATCATGCAACTAAAAACATGCAAATAGCGACGAGTGACCAATCGCATAATTGAAAGTTAAACTGTAAGGATTTTTGCAATGTTCCTTTAAAATAGTCACTACACATTGCTCTTTTATGTTTTTGATGCAATATTGCTCATTTCATCCTTAATAAAATGTGCTTTCAATAAATTTGATGACACCACTCATGATAGTGTTGACAGTTGACACGATGAGCCACAGAATCGACGAGTGTTTCAAATGATAACCGAATGGTGAAGAACTGCATTTTGCTCTTTTCATTCGATTGTTTGTTCCACGATCGGAACAATTCAGTGTTTTTGATATCGAAAATGCGAAAATGGATGCAAAAAGCAATCTTGACACTTCAAGATTATTTTTTTCAACGTTTCACTTGTCCTAACGGATGAATCTATCACTTACGAATGTGAATGTCTTCCTCAAATTCGTATCTCAACTGGTGGTATCTTAACGCAGTAATACCGATGAACATAACAATATGTTGACAAAAGATCAACAATTTTAATTTGTGTTTTACATGACACTCAAAGAAATGCTCAAGTGTGGAGGAGGTGGATGGGTTTAGAGCATCAAAAAGCATGAATAAATTGATGGATGAATATAGTCCTAAATAAATACTAAAGAATAATTACAGGTATATAACAACGAAATGCATCACACAATTTTCATCGGATATACAATCAATCCCTACAGCAAATCAGCAAATGTTTTTTCTCAAAATATTTTCCGGTCAACATAAAACTAATGAGCCGGCATCCATTGAGGATCAGAAAATTCTGTTAATAAATGAGATTAATCATTTGTATGAGATGATGACAATATTTCGAGGTGATAAACACGGATCAAATAATGGGATCAAGTGAGCACGGAAGCCATTTTCTCTGATGAAACAGTAACGATCTTCGAGTATGAGTGTTTCGGTTAGTTTCGCGAGCAGTAGTCGGATACAATAAAGTGATAAAAGACGATGAGACTGCGCTAACATCACATTCATTTCCGATTGCATTGAAGGATCTTCATGCAGCTGAAATGTTGCATTATTATAAATCATCAACATTGTTGTTGATAATACGATAAGCAACGAAACATTTGATTCGAAAACACGTCGCTACTCTGAATGATAGTATGAGTGAATTTGAATAATGAGTGGATATAGAAACTAATAAGATCATCATATGATGAAAATGAACCGAAGCAAAGTGACAATCAACGAACCATCGTTCTGATATCATTCAAAAGTTGTGGTTTATCACTCAAAGCTTTCTGAAGATACGATGAAAATGAATCGAATGCACTCTGCTTAACATTCTTCATTTGTTGATGTCTATGACTATTAATTAATTGGCCATAGACTTCGACATTATTTGCAAAGTTTTTATATTTATTACGGTAATAGTTCACCATTAGCCGTTCTAATATTGCGCGATAACAGTGTATGTCATAGTCTTTCATACACTGAAAATTCACCTTTACATTTATATTCCTCCACAAAACATCTCGAGAATGAAGGCTGATGAGATAAAATCTAATGAATTAAACGAATGAGTTTCAAAAAGACCAAAATGTCGAATAATCTGGATACGGGAAAGAATTTGATCGTTTTTTTCTATCGAATTATCACAATGAATAAATGTGGTGACAGGCTTTGTTAGAAAAACCTCCTCGAAACCGATGAATATACCAAAAATCGCTAAGTTCCCATCTTATTCGAGACTTTCATGTGGATCATCACTATTCTGTTGATTGAATTAATATTTATCAATCCACCGACTGAATGAAACGTTAAAAATTCACTTTATTGTCACGAAGTTTGCTGATGAAATGTTCCATAGCATGACACGATAATTCCTTGGCAGCGTAGCTGAGCTTGAAGTGAGAATACGTTGAGCTTAGTGGAAATTCGTTAGGGTCTAAAAATGAACAAAACTCTTTCAAATATTCATCATTATTGCTATTACTCTAAATATTGCTATCAACGTTATTCGTCTCCTTATTGTGCTGACAATGAGTTATGAATAAGCTGATAAATGAATAAGCTAACGATGAACCTTTGTTTCGATCGATCAGCTCACAGTTCACTGAAGATGCGTCATTGAAAACTGAACTCTTATCAAAGTGATCGCTGGCGTACGAGTTGAATTTATGATAACAGCAACCAAAATTCAATAGAAATCCAATATTTGGATCAGTAATGAACTGTTTTATGATATGCACCGATAAACTACCACAACTATGCAAACCAATTATGCATTTTGTTCTCTCCTCTGAAATTATCAAAAAACACTAAAGATTTGTTTCTGACGAGTGCGATGTGCCTTTAACATTTAATTTTCAAATGTGGGGATCCGCCCTCAATTTGATTCAGCCTCAACCGCTTGAAATATGTTCAGGATAACTATTGTGCTTACAATAAGGCTTATGATTGGATGATGCTTAATTAGAGTTTGTCTCCGTGCGACTTATTCGTGCCTTACCGTTATCATCATGACGATAGTTTCGTCCATCTTCCAAAAGGAGCGTTTTACGTTCGAGTGTGTGAATATTGTGTGCAGCATCGTTTTGGTTAGATCGGTTGAGTTTTTTCGTTAACGTAGAATCGAGTTCTTGTGATTTTTGAACAAACTGAATGAAGTTATTTGGATAGAGATGAAGATAACATCGAAAATTGCGGCCACAAATCAAGCAGCACAATTGTAGAAAATCGCAAGCGCGAGTCAGGACGGATGAATCAAGGTGATTTCAAATAACCTGTTGATTGGCGTCAATACTGGTAATTGATAGGTGAGTGTTGTTCGATTGAGAGAATTTCACAGCGATATATCTGGACAAATGACCCAAACCTGCACCAATATCGAGGATTTCGTCGAATTTTGGTGATGCTCAAATATTCAGGAATTAATTTTATGTAACTTAATGCATCAACTGATGATAAGATTAATGTATTAAATTGAATAAAGAAAAATTTCGGTATTATTTACGAAAAGTATGCGAGTATGAATGCTACGGATAGGTCTCGTTAAATTTCGGCAATTTTCAGGAAGACTTTACAGAATGATAACAACCAAATTAGTGATACTAATCATGACAATAATATCAATGCCTATAATGACAGTGATGATAACAGAACATTATTAATGATGACAGCATTGAAGTTGATATTGATACCAATAATAATAATATCAAACAGTACTTGTTGCTTGGAGAAGTTCAAGCGTGTGACAAATACGATTAATTTCATGCTGTTTTTTCGGTTTTACTTTTCTTTTCAATTCCTTGTCCGTCTCATCGATTGATGGGAAATGGTGTGGTAGCTGAAAGAATATCACTGAGAAATAATGATCATTCTGTCGCTATGAAATTTGGGATTCATCACTGGAAATAGATATCGAATGGAACATTGAAAGATATATTTTTGAACTGATAATGTCGCAAAATGAAGAGAAAATTACTCGATGAGAAGACAAAACGACAAATTGTCAATATAACGAACGTATTGTGCATCAATTTCGAGTAGTTCAGCGAGTTGCTTCAGCCCATTTACGGGTTTGCGTTCTAATGAAACCGTATCGATGAGACGTTTGAAACAAATAAATGATAGTGGTAATATATGTTTAATATCATTGTTGCTACTATCATTATCTTTAATATTCGGGTTGCCACTGTTGGTATTATTCAACACATTGAACCAACTGATTGCATCGAAATTATCGAAGCAATATCGCCAACTCGATGGCAGACGATTCCAGTGATCATCAACAAAAAAATCAATCATATATAAGTCTGCGATCCATCCGTATAGCTCCAATAATCTCTCTTTGGTCTTCATTGTTGTCTCAATTTCGTTTCGTTCATGTTTAACCATACCTCATCAATCGCTCGTATTCAGTGTGATTCAACAGATGAACATATGAAACAGAACACAGTTTAACAAATCGAATATTTTACAAACACAATGGAGCATCGTGCGAAAGAGGTTAGAAAAACAATAAATTATAAATTTATGTCCCTCTTTACGAGTTTATACCAATATCACATTCTTCCATCCATTTTTCGCCGCAGCTAACAACAACAGCATTGGGAATTATCACTCTTCATCAAATTCTAATTTAGAATTTGATATATTTGGCGATTGTAGTGATTTCGGGCTACTCTCCCTTACTGCCCAATGACTGCCAGAGAGATCTATATTGTTGTAAGTTAAGGATAAAAAATTAACATTGGACATTGTGTTAATTAACATTGGATTGGATTAAGACATTGGATTGATCTGTCTTTGAATTCCAGGAATGATTGCACTTATCAAGTGTTAAAGATTGAAAAAGAAAGTGATTTGTTAGCAGGCGATTTCAACAATAAACTTCATTCACAACATTTTGCTCTCAATCGGTAGTGTCAACAAAGTCAACCGTTTGAGAATGTCACATGGTTAATATTTTGACATTATTGATCAACAGCACTTGAGTCCACGTATGATCACATCTACATTTTGATGTGCTGATGAGAATAAATTCGAAGACATCTTAGAAGATCACAAATCAATTCTCACTAGCACTCGGATCATGTGACCTACTGTATCTACCTTAATGAAGAGACAGATCTTAAGAATATCATTCCAGGCGTTTGAATAACTTGAGGAAAATCAAACGATAATACAACTCCATTGATGTGACTGAACTGTTACCCATTCCTTATGCCAATCCATTCACCATACCAATTTTTTGCCTAACAATGAATCTGTTTTGAATCATGAAATAAATTTCAAATCATTGCGAATTCGCTTCGACTAAATCTGTTTAATACACATATCTCTTGTCGATAGCTCAAACGATGCTTTCACCTTAAAAAATGAACTGATTAATCAGATCGAAGAAGTTTTTCGGGAAGAAACGAAAATTTATTATCACATCAAGCAATATTCGAAATAATTATATATTCACAAATAGCTTCAAACATTGGACAAATAAACTCTCAAAGTTAGACTGCATTCGAAAGAGAATGTTACTGTCAATGGATTGTAACGAATACTAGCATCAAATCAAACAGAACAATATTAGCGAAATTAATTATAGACTTCATTGACAATAACGATAGTTGCCGTAATTTTGTGAGTGAAAATTAGAGAGAGGAGTTGACAGCATGAGAATATATGCATAAGATGAATTATGAAGAGGCAGAAAGTGGAATTAAAAAAGAATAATGCTTATCAATCAACAGTTACTATTGACGGCACGATATAAATTGTCACAGATATCCACAGTGAGATCCTCCACAGGTATTCTGTGATTCATCCAACTTCTAAAACTGTCTCAGCACTGAGCCTCAGTTATCATTCTAGTCAATCACCACGTAAAATCATAGGCATTTGAGTAATCTTGATAACCGAACTAGATTTATAGATGAATACCGATTATTTTACATAATCATAGATGAAATGACAAATTATTTATCGCTTTCTGTGAATCTACTCCCAAATTACTCAACACATCAGCTTCAGCTTACAGATCAACGATTTTCCAACGATAGCACTTGATAGCTTTTGTTCAACAACATATCATCCATAATCAGATCATCTATATTGCACTAGGCAATGAAATCTATTCGTCTCAATTTCCGTCTAAAACACTGACGACGTCCCTCTCTTCAAGCGGAACGAAAGGGAATGGAAGCTTTGGACTATATTTGTTGAGTCTATCTTTGTACAGTTCAAATCACTCACTTTCAAGCACAACAATTCCCAGATAGCACAAGACAGAGATAGCAGATTACTATAAAAGGAATAAACGAATGAACGAACTCGAATAAACGATAATGGACGACGCACCACATGAACCGGAAATTGGAAGGCATTGAACGTATGATACAAACAATATGAATAATAATAATAATAACAACAATACAATACGCCATCGTAATAATATTATGAACAATCATAACACCAACATAATAATAATAATAACAATTATAATCGCATTACTCATAAGCGCATAAATAATTTTCATTACGGAATCAATGGATGCCTATAACAATAAATATATTCAAACGGTAAACAGTACGATTTTGTTAGTATACATGAAATTGGTTAGGAATCGATGTGGACGTTAACGTCGTGCAGTATAATAATAACAACAACAACAATTACAATCAATTCAAGATCATCACATAAGGCAAATTCAATGAGCATTAATTGCTTACTGATCGATCGCTGCCTTCTGGGAAGTTGCAAATTCATTTCAGTTCTAATGCTTCAAAATATTATGCAGAATGATTGACGTTCCGAAATATCGTCAGCGAATTTAATAGCCAAATTTCAAGTGGCATCATTTTCTAATCGTAAGATAATGCATTTTCAAATCGCAATTGAAACCAAAAAAACAACAACAAGATATTGAAAATATAAATGCATTCTATGAATGATTAACTATTCAACACAATCATAGCAAAGCTCAGTAACTACCGTTAGAATAGAGCAACAAACATGTCAACAAAATAAAGAAATGAATTCGTGAAAATAAGTAAGGCATAAATGGAGTTTTTTATCAGATGCAAACTTCGGTTCAATTACTCCTTTTCATTGTTGTGCTATCAAAGTTGACCGAAATATTCAAGCATGTATACATATATAGTGGAAACCTGAGTACATTAATCATTGAAGGATCGAATTATAATATACAACAGTGCTTCTTCTTTGTGCTCGGTCTAGGCACTAATACAGAACGTACTGCTTCCTCGAATACCTGCAATTAGGCCGAAAAATACATAATGAACCAAAACGACTTCACCTTCACTACGCTCCTCTTATAATTAATGACACGTACGATCAACTGAAATCTGCTCAGAAACACACAAACAACTGAGGGATGTGTAATGGTAGCCAGTATCTCCAGCCTACCTATAGAGGAATTTTATTCCACGAACGAACGTAATGCGAAAATAAAAAAAACGTCAGTTAACGATAACAAAATTATCAGAATGAAACGAACAGCTTTCAATCCCTGTTGTGTGAGAGCACTGCACTCCAAATATTTTGCGGCTCGGATCTTCTTCGCTATTCGTTGACCTTGTGATTTGGTTACTGGTTGTTTATTTTCACCGCTTAATATCCTCAATGTTTCCGGATCATCACGCAGATCTAATTTGGTTCCTTCAAACAGTACATTACTCACCAGTATTACATTTCACACAAACAATTACTCTTCTGCTTAAACCAATGAATAAAAGTAAATAAGCGATGAATAAGTTCTCAAAAGATACCAATTAAAATGATCGGGGAATCAGGGCAATGATGTCTGATTTCAGGAATCCATTTGGATGTAACGTTGTCAAATGATACCGGCGATACAATACTAAAACACAACACGAATACATCTGTTTGTGGATAACTTAATGGACGCAGCCTATCGTAGTCTTCCTGAAGTTGTATTGCTGTACAGCGTGACAGGTTACATGGTTATGAATAATAATAATAATAACAAAATAATCATTTTGACGACGAACCTGTCCAGCTGTATCCCATAAACCTAGATTAACAGATTGGCCATCCACAGTCATTTGCGCTGAATAATTATCGAACCTAAAACAGCAAATCACCGTATAAAAATTCAAAAAAATGGATTACCAGCTTATTTCTAATACAAAAACAAACTATTACCTAAAATATTTTATAAATCAACCCCTCCATGCACAAAGAACCATCACAATTCATTTTAATGTTCATCAAACAAAGATTCATTCATACGTTCTGCTGTACATATATTAATAGTATACTTGATCTCAATTTTTCATTCAAACGAAATTTCTGAAGAACTAATTAATGGAAATGAACAATGATGACGGAATTCTTTAAAATCAACAATATTAATAATATTATTAATGATAACAATAATAATAACTATAAGTGCTCAATACTAATGATAACAAATCAATTAATTAAATAATAATTAAGCAAAACACCAACACAGTGGGAACATATTCCACAGGAAACGAATCGGTCGTGTACGAAATAAGCATACAAGTTTTACCAACCGTACCATCTCCAACTACCACACACTTGATTTGTCGTGATGGAACTGACATTTCACGTTTATACTTCTGATTATTTATAATTATATCTAATTTTGGTATTATTATTATTATCAGTGGTGTTATTGATTGTTATACTGAAATATATCACTATCAAAATTTATATCAAATAAAAACAATAAAACAATTTCCCACACCGATCGAAGAGCGATTAAATAAACAATACAAATGAATAAAGCTCGAATGAAAACAAAGATTGCAGTAAGGAGTATCAGCAGCAATATAACTTATAGCTAACGAACGTAATATTATAAAAATGTTCATGTACAAACACTTGTATAGTATACATAAATAAATATACACAAATATCATTCATATGTAAAAGTACAAAAATCTTTAGAGATTTGTTGAAATAATACAGATGAATAAAGGCAAATGAACTCTATCATCTAAGAGAATGCTCACAACAATATCATTTCTTCAAGTTGTTCTAATTTAACAACACAGATATTGCCAATCAAATCATTCTTGTCCTCGATCACCAATCGGAATGTACTTTTTTGGGCTTCACCAAGCCCGCGTGCGATGAGAATGACTATTGCCCAGTGAAGAATGAATAATGTCATTACTGATAACGTGAAAGCATAATGCACTCTCGTACGAGTTGTAATCGCTGATTATATTCAAAAAATATATTGATTGTAATAAATGTTATATCATTTGCTTCGCTACGTTTGACTGTTCAAAAAACAGTTCGGTTTTTGGTTACCCTCTACGAAACGTAACGTAAGATTCTTAAGCAATCGGAGAATCATAATAATCAAAAACATCAAAATGGTTCGGAAATGACTCGGAAATTTCGACGGAAGGGAAACGGAAGAGCGTCACATCGTAAAGGAAGCGATGAGGCTTAAAATACACACTGCCAAAGAGGATATAGCAGCAGCAGAAGATTCTTGAGTTCACCAAATCAATTTATGCAGAGGGATCTGCATAACGAGCACTCAAGTAGTATTCTAGTCAACAGGAAACCAACCAATCGAGAAGAGTTTCATAAAAAGTTCATATTCGAAAACATTGAAACGGCTGAAGAAAAGAATGAGCCATCTCTCCAGCTTGGGAAAGCAGAAATCACAGTTAAAACAGCAGTAAAAAATTAATGCAATAACTCTAATACTAGCCAAGTAATACCTGCGTTTTGAAATATTTCCTACTAACAACAAATGGAACTACTGTTATGAGTAATAAACGAATATGACGAACATACAAAGTCATAATGGAGTCATTAAATAAATTTCATTAGTACTAATGAGTCATGATATTTCGTCACAATTATCGAATCAAACTAATAGAATGACTCACATTTCAAATCAACCGCTTATGCTGACCTAATTGCTGTCGTTGAATTACCTCAGTGCTAACACAAAGTCGTGACAATGACGCGAGGAAATGCTCACAATGAGCAGTGAAATCAATAACGGTAAGTAAACGAACGAATCACTAAACAAGTTTCACACATAAATTTCCCCAATACATAAAACGAACACAACTATAATAATAATAATATTTCAGTTAGTACTATTGATCTTTGTTTTTGTGACAATAGCGCGTTTTCAACAGCGCGAATTGCTACCAGATGTTTCGTTGAAGGCACACCCAAATCGCCACCATTCTTAGCCAATTCCTCATTGCCATTTCTGGTAATTGCAGTGAGTTTAATGAGCGAGCACAACCGAATTCAGAAGGTAACTGTACTCGTTTGAACAGATCATATCAGATTGTGAATATTCTACGAGATTGCTGAGATGTTGTATTCGAAAGAAGCAAAGGGAATAATTTTTAACTGTATGAGGAAAAGAAGAATGCCACACACTTAAGTGATAACGGCTGATAACAGATGGGCATACGCTCTTTATGAGTTGTAAATATCGATGAAAGGACAAACAAGCGAACAATGAAGTCGCACCACTGCTGTGGCTAACTCCAAGGCTCTGACAACTGGACAATCCACGAGAATTCATACTCTACCTCACATCAAACCACCACCACCACCACAAATTCACTTCCAAATCCCAGAATTCCTCCTCGAAAAACGAACGATACAAATCAATGTGTTCGAAACAAAACACGATCAGACAACAAACAAACGCAATCAACGTCATTTATTCAGAATTTATGCATTGCCTCCACTTCAACGAAATAAACAACCGACCGACACAAACAACATCAACAATGAACATTGTTAACTGCGATAATAATTCATGCAAAAAATTCGATAATCAGTCATAAACATAATAAATGATCAACTAAAAACATCCACAGTCATACACTCATCATCTCAACCGCAACAAAATCTTCGACTATAATGAACAAACAAAAAACAAACAAAGAAACAAATCGCACATGAAAACCAAACAGTTCATTATGACAGTTGCATTAACTAGATAATTGAACAATGACAACACACATCAATCATTGTTCCCAATATAAAACACCACACAAATCGCCGCAAAATCAGATACAGTCAAACACTCTCGCCCTTTTAAAAAATTCACCAAATTCAATTAAGATGCCATACAGTTTCATTGAGACTGCCTAATACACAGTATTCATCCGACATTCAAAACAAAATCATATCTAGATGCTACAAAAGAGGATATATGCTCAGAGACTGCCATCATAATAGCGAGAACGAAGTCAAGTTACTCACGAAACAACAACAATACTTATATAACTTAATATAAATAATGTTATTATTGAATAACAGATGCAATAACAGTAATAATAATAATAATAATAATATCGATAACAATAAAATTAAGAAAACATATGGAGAAACTGTGAAATGGAGAAATGACTTAACCAATGAAATAAAGAATAAAATAGAATACCTAACGAGAAACAATAAATTGATAAAGATCATAACAATAATAATTTGAACTAAAGAATAAATAATAATGATAACCAAGAAATCGCACATTCACAATTTCAAATAAGATTAAAAGAGTCATGATAAAATCAAGCTCATTGCTTCCATCACGGCCATCACTTCATTGTTACCAATATTCACCCCAAGTAAATCTTCTTCAAGTTTCCCAGTTGAAATCATCTACTGACATAAACTTTTAAATCTTTTAGAAGACCACCTTCCATTACCGAACAAAAAAGAAACTTATAAACTTATAAATAGCAAACAACCGGTGAAAATAATGAAGAACAATAACTGAACAAGTTTTCTGGGATTCTCTCAGTATTCCAATATTTTTGAAAACAGCCCATTCTCATCATTCTATGAAGCTGAATTCCCAGCATACCAAACCTCCAATGATGAAATAATAATCTAGCATAAAACGAAATTTCATTCATACATTCAAGGAAAAACTCAAAGGAAATAATCAGGCGTCTGCCTGGTAACGTTCGGCTCGGCACGTCTTGGTGCAGGATCGAACTGCAGGAAAGAATATCTCAATTCGTCGTCTAATTCAACCATCGCTGCCTGATTCGCACAGCGATAACAGTAGTTCGGTGCCGAGAAAACGGTTACCACATTACGTTCATGACTCCAATTATAACCCTAAAATACATAACTCTTAACAATTCATCGTCATCACTTCTCAAAGATCGAAGCTGATAACTCCGCCGGAATAAATTCATTGGCAGTATTCGATCACGAATCGAATCATTACTATCTGATACAATCACAATTATCGGACGACAAGGTAATGCTAATGAATGCAGAAAAACCGCTAGAACAATCATCATAAAATAAACTGAACCTCCATGACAAGTTGATGTGCTCTGGAGATTAAGGTTAAACCATTTGAGTGATTGAACGTCTCTGAAATGTCCTGTCCAAACGTGTAACCAGCACCTCTCGGCGATATGCCCCAACCGGCACGATCGTCTGGATCTGACCACAGTAAATCACACATTGGTCCTATAAATTCCATCACACTATAACAATAATAATAATATCTCTCCATCAATCAGCACGTGTACATTACAGAATATTTCACTACAAAAAATCAACTGTCGCACTTAAACACTGTTCGTTTCGAATGAAATTTCAAAAAATGCAAACATTCAAATAAATTTTCAGTCGACAGAGAATAACAGAACAACTGAAGAAGCGAACAACCTTCATGTGGTACTTCCTGCAATCTATCCAACGATCGAACATGATCTAAACTGTCGATTGATGGGGATAGACCACCGTGCAAACAAAAGATTTGTCCGTCAACCAGTGCTGTTAATGGCAAATAGTCAAACAAATCTGTGAAATATTTCCATACATTCGAATTGCCATATTTACGCAAACACTCATCATAAAAACCGTAAACCTGAAATCACATTTGCCTCTTTCAAAATCGACAACAAACACCACATTTTGCACCTCTCCCAAACTGTTTTCACCACGTTTGATTGTTGTAAAAAAGCACAGTTTTCTACTGAAAAATAATACCTGTGTGATTTGACGGGATTCGTGATTTCCACGAAGAATTGTTATGCGCTCTTTGTATCGCACCTAAATTCCCGACCAATATTAACCTTTTACTACCCATTCATGAACGAACGCACAGACAATATCATCAAAACTTTTACAGTTGAAACTTCGCATTCATTAATAATATCAGTCATCATATCAATGATCATGACGAATGACCGAAAAGCTATACTCCTTATCAAATAACAATGATACACAGAGGTATTAGATGAATCATTAGGATAATCATTCGAATTATTGCCACAACATACGTGCGTGTAAGTTTCGAATACTAATCCCCCCCCCCAAAAAAAAAAACAAAAGCAAAAGACTTTTAAAGATACCTTAAGACAGACTAGAAGTGTGACAGTTTCCACCGAATGATAACCCCTATCGACGTAATCACCCATAAATAAGTAGTTCGTATCTGGTGCTTTGCCACCCATTTTGAACAATTCCAACAGATCATGAAATTGACCGTGCACATCGCCGCAAACCGTTACAGGGCATTTCACCTCTTGTACGTTCGATTCTTTTTGGAGAATCTCTTTCGCCTGCAATCCAAATCATACTGTTCATTTGAGAACATGAACGAGTATGATAAGAGCATCAATACTATCACAACAATAATCACTTTAACAAAAAATGAATAGATAAGCACATTGTTATCAATCACCTTATCACACAGAGTTTTTACTTGAGTCTCAGTTAGCTGTTCGCAACGATACAGTTGTTCAATCCATTCATCCAACTCACTCATCGCCGTACGTGCGACTGCATCACCTGAGGCTAAAGCCGATCCAATGGATGATGTTGAAGTCATTTGTATCTGAACATTCATAGTTACTATCATCTTATCGATTACATTAATCAGTTATCATTTTGTACAACGCACTATAATGATTACCAAGTACAAAATCGCATTGTATGAAATATGGCAATTAAGCTGATAGTACAATGTTCCTTGAACGAGTCGAATCACACATTAATAACCTCGAAATATTCACAAAATAATTGTTAAAGAAACAGTTCAGCGAAGGCAAATCAAAGGTTGAAATTCAAAAGTGCTGAAATGAGATCACTTGAAACACTCAAATAAGTGACCATAGATCAGAAATATTGAGTCAGTCAACAATTAGATATTAATCAATAAGTACAGATATTAATTCTATAGCAGGGATTCAGATGTATCTCTGCCTAACACAAGGATCTGGGATTTCCGTCAGGCTCAAGTTTAGGCTTGAGCTTTCATTAAGTTTACGTTCAGTTCTAAGTACAAGGTAACTCTCACAATGAACAAAACTTCACAAATCTAATCCTTGGCTTAAGCTTTAATTCGAATCAATGGGAAATGTGCTTTTATTAATACGTCAATCACACGACCGGCGGCTAAATTTATCAATGGATCTGAGTGGGCCAGGAAATTAAATGAATAGATGGTGTTTGGAAAAAAAAACACTTAAGGCAGCTATAACCACTCTCGAGTTGAGGAATTATTCATTTATGAGTACAACACTATGAGCACGATGCTTATGACGAAATGAATAGTACGATTTACCGCAACACTTCAAGCAAGCGTTGATAAAACCATAATCCAGCAGCAATCAATGATGCTATAAATTGAAGACGAGTGCAATATCGGATCGATTAGTTCTCTTCCAGGGAGATGACGCGTTATTTGCTGTGGACGTATTGCCACTTCACCATCTATTGGCTGGTCAGACGATATTGGAGCTATGCAAATTCAATTGAAAGGGTTAAAAGTAATGAGAAAATTACCTTTACGGCATTAGGATGCGTATGAAAAGTAATTTTCGTCAAAGGGGTAATTTTTGCATTACTTTTAACTCATCCAACTGAACTTCAAAATGCGCATATCCTCAATCCTTTATAGTTATGCAAATTGACACATGATTATTCCGATAGTTTTATCGCAATACTATCACTGAAATTCATTAGTCTATCATTATGTGAACTGTGTTTGGTCATCAACAATGATGACTTAGGATTGGGCCTTGGACGATTTCAAACTGATTGGGAGTACTTCAAGAGTTTCGTTTACGATGTATAGGAAAGACTATGTGGTTATTTCATATTATGGGCACTGACTACGTGGTTATTTCGTATTATGTCTTACTTGTATGGTTCATATTCGTTTGATTATATATGATAGTCGTGATTATATGTGATAGGCGTTGAAGACGTATTGAATATTGGTTTACATATGATAGCCGTGATTATATCTATATATGATAGTCGTTGTTGCTTGTTATTACGGAGTTTATATTGATTTGAGTTGAATCCATTAAAGTAGTAGCAGTTTCGAAATTCGACACTTGATATGATACATCTGAAAATGAAGCAATAGAACATTTTCCCTCTCTATTTGTCCGGGCTGGGGACCGGCGCTAAGCTGGTTTGACTAGCTGTTTTGCCAGTCAAGCCAACTCAGTGGCTAGATTAAAAATGTTTTTTGCTGCTGAGGCAGGAACCTGTAGAAGAGGAATAGGTGCAGAATTCACGTCGGCAATCGTTTACGGGAGCCGCTAAGGATTCTTTGCATTTTTAATTTGAACTTCTGAGCCGAATTGTGCGATGGCCATCTGTCAACTGATGATATCCTGAAAGAATGTTGTGAAATTTTAGTGAAGTATCAAATAAACCGAATGGATGGTTCAGTGCATCAGTTAAAAACAGATCCAAATGAGTTGGCGAATAACGTAAATCAATCATCTACAATTCAAGCACAATTTGACAAACAAGATGGCATTAGGATTCCGTCATCTTCTCAGGTTGTCTTCTATATTTATCACTGTATTTGTTATGTATTCATATATTACTGAACAAATTAAACTGCTTTATGATCATTGAATAATTTTCTCGAGCTGAATTTTAACACATCTCGCTATCAGTCTGCAAATCGGTTAAATGAACGAACGCATTCAGGACTATCAACTCCAGAAATGTAATAACAATGGTCGTTTCGTGAATACAACTCAACGATATATTGATAACAGAGCATATCTATCAACAACATATGATGTCCATAAGGAGATCGCTAATTTTTGGATTAGTGTTAAAGATAAAATCGATTCGCTTGACCATGTTTGTTCCTTGTTATTATTGTAATGCATTTTAATTAACATCATATTCCAGCCTTCAAATGAAATTATTATGTATCCGTTGACATCTCACTATCAGTCTGTAAATCTCGTTCCATTTAATCCATCTTCTAATTCCTTATAAATCTCCATCATTGCATTCGTTACGGTTCTCTTCATGATCACTGTGTTGTAGGCAACATTAAGGGAAGCAAATCGACACCAGGAATTACCATTGGCACGCATCAAGAAAATAATGAAATTGGATGATGACGTTAAGCATCAGGTAGCTTTATTGTTCATAACAGTAATTGTATAATGCAGAAGAGGTAATTAGTGCAATCATTGTAAAAATTCAGATGATCAGTGCAGAGGCACCAGTACTGCTAGCTAAGGCAGCGGAGATGTTCATCGAAGAAATCACATTACGATCTTGGTTGCATACAGAAGAAAGTAAACGCAAAACCCTTCAGAAATGTGATATATCTCAAGCTGTGAGCAGGTTTGTTCCATTCTCCATTGGATACTCATACGAACTGACTGATACAATTGACTGTTGACTTGTTTATTCTGTCAATGTTTCGTGCTATTAAACCTTGTTTTGAAACATTTTATTGTATTGATTGGGCACTCCTATTCCTCGAAAATTATTCATTCAATTGGTAATATATTTGAAAATTCATTATAGCAAATGAACAGTCACCACTTCATTTGTGAAAAATATTCGTAAATAGCATGGAAGTTGTCTTTAAAAAATTGAAAATGACTTTGATGTTGCAGATATGAGCAGTTTGATTTTTTGATTGATATCGTACCACGCGATGACAATAAACGACCGAACCAAACTGGTGCTAATGTAAGTCTTTTGCGTTTCTGATGCATTTCTGGGAGGCGGCGGAAGTTTCGAGCTGCTTTCTTGGAAATGATTTTTATATGTCTGATGAACACGCATATTGTGATGGGAAATCTCAAGTACTAATGTTAATGCATTCTTGCGTTCGAGAGACTTTTCAATGTAATAGTCAAAAAGAGCGAAAGCCTTCCACAGTCAGCGCCTGTTATTTTTCACTTTCTTTGCAATGACCTCGAATATTTTATTTTCAAATGAATGCAGGCCTGATATGTATCAAAATTGTAAAATATTTTCATTGGTATATGAGCTTTGTAAACATTCACAATCAGTAAATTAATGATTACACCTCCAAAAAATTTTTGATAAAAGAAGTTTAAAGTGTTGTGTTTTAGCAATTGATGGATTATGTAGTGTTTTAGCTGTAGTCGTAATAAATTTTAGATATCAACAAACTGCATAGAAGGTGAATTAATTGATGACAAAGTTTATGCAGCAACGGCGAGTAATCCATCAGCACCGTTGCAGTTTATTTTACAAGTAAGAATTTGATTATGAGTAGTAACGGTAGATGTTTCAAAAATACATATTTACTTCTGTCTGCAATAAGTATAAAGGTATGGTATTGTACTAGAAATATCGACCTTCATTACATTGCGACCTGTCTTCACTATCCATGAGGGCGCAGCTTAACCGATTTCCGTGTCTCTCTATGCTGTGCAGATCTCCTCCAGCGTTGATCGAACATAATAAAATCATAAAATTAATGACTTCTGTCGAAATGACGAAAGAAATATCGACATGAGTAATAAAAAGTAGCAAAAATAGCAGGTGGCGAACCCAGATGGCTCGTCGCCGGCGGCGATAAATACCGGTTCACTGTTGCAAGCGACCCAAATTGGTCAGCCGATTCAGTTGAATTCAACGAACTCCAATCAGCCAATACAGTTGATTGCGTTGGGTCTAACCGATGGAAATATACAGCAGTTTCAGTTGCAGTTACCGCCAGCTTCTTGACTTTTCATTAATGTTGTCGTTGTTACTGTTAATTGTTTATTGTTGAGGATGTGTAAGATCGATCATTTCATGTAATATAAACACTATAGTCATTCATTTTATTGGTGTTATTTTATGCTTTGACTTGTGAATATTATCGTAGTCTCTGTTTTTGATTCTATCGTTATCTGATTATTAGCTGTGGTCAATGTTGGTATTGTTAGTGCAGATACTGCTTATCTTAATAATTGTAATATTGACAACGTTGGGTCTCTAAACTACTAGTTATTTTGTATTTTGTGGAAGACCTCGGAGCTGGGCATGGGTCAGAAATTCATTTGTTGAAATCATTGTTCATAGTACAAAAATAATTTTTGTTATGAATAGTTTCATTGTTACTATGATGATTTTTGTATTTAATTTGAGTGATCTCAGCCGTTTATTGCGTTTATTTCATTGCAATAAATTGAAAGGACCAGAAATACACAATGTGAACAGTGAATAATTCGAAAAGTACAACAATCAGTTGACAACGAATACGATTCGCATAATTTGATTATTCGATCAACAGATACAATTCATGACAATAAGTTGCACAATCTTCTACATGAATAGTGATAACTGATAATTGCTGTATCTTATTTGTTTAAAAGATTTTTAACGATTGAAGCATCGCATCTAAGCAATCAGCATGCTTCGGATACAGCGAAAATCTTTATCAGATCATCAAATGCCTTATCAAACAACTACTTCGGTTCTCGAGTGCAGATCATTCAGTGAACACTTTCATTTTTGTCCATAAACAATTCAATATATGGGTGTGGAAAGATGTAGATTGATTCCATCGAATCAATCTCTGCAGAGATGGCGTAATTGTATTGTGCCCATCTTTTCTGATCATATTATCTTCCCAAAACACCTTAACAATATCGATCATACTTAAAACATCAGGTGGAAACATCAGGGCCACTATGCAATCGGCCAGTAAGTACGTTCAGCTAGAATGCTGTCGATCTTCATAGTTCCATGGCGAGAGTATTCACAATATTCATTGCAATGATAATTAACAGTTGAAATGATCCCATTGACAATATTATAATTGACAAGTTGAAATTATAATTGTGAGTTGAAATTATCGTATCAAAGAACACAATGAATGAATGTGCATTGCACTGCTTGCACCACAGGCATTTTCAGGTGAACGTTTAGGTGCGAGTAATAACAATTCAGTATACTGTTGATGAACTCACTCACACACTGAACTCATATTCAGTAATACAGTTGATGACTAGTGATCTACCAGTTTCACCAATCTACCAGGATGACGCCTCGTTCGTTTGACCTGACGTTCTTGTGAAAACATTCCCCGGAACTCAATTACTTGTCATTCCATTTGGTGAGGTAGAACCGGATCGAAGTAATATGGAACGACAGTTTCAGAATCATTCCTACGGGTAAATTCGATCTGAGACAAATCACAATGCTTATTCAACTACCATTCGCTGTTTGAAAGTAAGTAAATTGTTGATATCGAATGATCGCATTCCAAAATATCTTCACATTGAATGAAAATTCAATTGAATCAATTCGGATTGCCGACATTTTATTTCGTTTCTGAAGGAGTATCCGTCAAGTCTCACTGAAACTTGACGGATACTTCTTCAGAAATGATCAAACTGATCAAACTGATCAATGATCAAACTTGATCATTTGAATCGTTGCATATGCCTGTGAAATGTTGATTTCGATTCGAATCATTTAGCACATGACATTCAGCATTTAACAAAGATTCAGTGCCGAATTCAAGAGCATAGTTCTGACTGAACGATATAAGTTTTTTATCATTATGGCAAAATATCCGATGAAATGACACATCTGCCAGGGGAATTTTATTAGCAATAGCATTGATCAAGAATAATAAGGACAAGTGATTCAATGCTTATTTGGTTGCAATACTCGTAAATATGCATAATGAAAATTCCACGATGAGATAAGCAAACGCCAAGAAGCGTAACATTGGAAGTAGTGATAAGGAGATGAAACATTGAAAAAGCGATGATCGGATCAGAGAGTGGTCTGAAGTGGATTCAACAGGATTATCAGAATAAAAAGTAGTGAACATTCCACATTAACGACTGTCAACTGTCGATTGACATTTGAAGTTTTTTATGCGCGTTCAATTTGCAACCGAATTTGTGCTCATCTATCTGCCTGTGTTGGTCAAATATCGGTTGCTTCAATGTCCTCTGAAGTAAACGGAATATTACTCGTTTCACTGGAAGAGAGCGAAACTCGGTGATTTGAAAGTATATAACTGAGTTAATGTTATTAGAGAACTATCATTTATTTGGTCTAAACTCAGTGACAATGCATTGAATCTTTAGAAAATTGATTCAGTTCGACATTCTGTGAAATAACTAACGGTGCAATGCAAAGATTAGTGTCTCGTTCACATTTCGAACCAGGGAATGTTGTACAGTCCGAATCACGTTGACATCCATTTCCGAAGTCATAGAATTGCTCGTTGTAGCAGTTTCCACTGCAAGATGATTCCATCCGATCAGCAAACAATTTCATACACTGTTGATGAATTCATTCATTCACTGTCATTATAACCCTCCATTTCTTGAGCATCCTCAGTAATTTTATTACATCCTCTTCGCAGATCTCCGATGTGAGATAAGCTAGTAATATCACTTGTTGCTGTTATTGAGGAATTGCTTAGTTT
Organism: Anisakis pegreffii; assembly: GCA_035041965.1. Classification (NCBI taxonomy): domain Eukaryota; kingdom Metazoa; phylum Nematoda; class Chromadorea; order Rhabditida; family Anisakidae; genus Anisakis; species Anisakis pegreffii. The sequence continues at coordinate 10,947 of JAPYMA010000594.1, read as the reverse complement.
CACTAGATCGAGTCCTCAGTCATATCAGGATAATTTGTTTATGTTTAGTTGTTGGCGTGGCAGTATCATCATGACATTGATATCAAGCCATAAATGATGATATTGACTGATCATACTTATTTTGTGATAGTTAGCTAAGTCCAGTCAAACAAACAGCCAAGCGATTTGTATCAAATGAATAGGAATGGATTTGAAATAATATTTGCAAGGGGTTAAATACAACTTACATATCTCTGTAATGACAAACAATGAAAATGTAAGATTTCATTTGCGAGTCCGTCATTGGACAAGATGACACACCACATCCCATTTCCGAGCTTTTACCCCAGGCCATCTGAAATCGAGATCCATTACGATTATTAACACGGCGATGTGTCACTTTGTAGCGAGCTGTTCGCCGCTATTCTTGGGTTGTTACAGTAAACTGCTCCTTCATTAATGCAGTGGAACTGATCTTCTCATTCAGTCAACTGATCATCATCTGAATTAGTTGCTCTCAATCTCCACCAAATAAGTGTCTCTTAGCGAAACTGCAGTGAAATCGCTCGGTCATTTCTAAAATACATCATTGTACGGCAATCACGTCCTAGGTGAACTTTGAAGAAAGTACTACGATGAATTAATAAACCTTGTTGTTTTACCACGAAGTTGCCCGTTTTATGCGGTTTTGCCCTTCGGAGATAAGATTGCCTATATTGAAAACTTTGTTAGCATTGCCTAATACTTGCCCATGATGCCAATCCCACAAAGCATATAATATCTTAGATTCTCATGTATATGTAGATAGATAGTTGTATGGTTTGTGGCTTGCGAGGAACATATCAGGTGAAATTGTAAAGCAGTAAATGTGGATCCAAACATGTTGGCTGCAAGTTGCAAGCAAACCTTCAATGTCAACACTGGTATGCAGCACTGAGTATGAGGGTTTATGAACCTAACAAACCGGCCACCTGCCCGATTCGTACTCGTTGCAAGGGAAGGTTAATGAGACGCTAAACATCTACAAGATTTTCAGGATCTATGAATCCACTCTGTAATCTTTTTTTTTCGCAAGCTTGATTCCACTCTTGACTTAACCTTACTTCCTTGTAAATATTCACCAAACCTGTTTCTTTTTATTCATTTTTAGTGGAAGAGATGTCTCAAAAAATTGTCAAATTTCTTTCTCTTCCGTAAAATTTATCTCAAACATGTCATTGAGTTTTTCAAACTTGTTCTATACCGCTGTCCAGTGATTGATCGGAACCGAATTGCTGTCGAATTTATAATTTGAGCCGATCAATCCGTGCTCTGCTAGTTCGGCCCACCAATGTTCTGCCGCTTTACTCATCCAATCGTCTGCAATTTTCGTGTCGTCAGCATCATGATTCTATGATGAATCTCATAAGCAACAACCATCTAACGCTCATCGTGTATCGTGAATTCGGATTCGAATTTTACACTGTATCAGCAAATGCGTTAATTCACACCTATTTGAATCAGGGTAACACAATTGCATGTATTTAACTGCAAACAAATATGACGCTGTACTTATCCTATATATCATGATTATCGTTCTAGTTCATCTTAGCGACTACTTTCACAGATCAGAAGCTGAATGAACAGTAAACCACTTACTGCTAGCTTGCACTTGCTTGGTCGAATAGTACTGATAGAGATTCTCTCCAGCCTTGCGCCATTCAACTTTGGAGTGCTCTCGGACACAACCATTGGCCCATTCTTGAGCTTTCGCCTCGAGGTCACAATTCCAGCTCTGAGTTTGTTGATTCGAGATAGATAGTATTTTGTAAGTTAAATAAAGAAGGTTGAATCACTGGGAATTTATGTAGTGAAAGAAGCGATGAATAAATGCTGTGATATAGACAAGAGAGATTGAGTATATGTTTGGTCAGCTTTAAGTCTGATACCGAGATTAGCACAAAGAGTGACCATATTTTTCAGTAATATCTTAGACTTAGATGAGGAGAGTTAAAACGTATTCATGTCATGTAGCTTATGGAATGTGATCACATCTAGAAATTTGATTGATGCGACTTGAAAGAGTAACTTGCCAAACGTTAAATGTTTTATCAATTTTGCAATTGACCTTTGCTGGGTAGAGCAAAAAAAAAACAACCCTAATAACTCATTAATTAATACTTCAGCGATTTTGTCATTAATACTTGGAGTATTATTACTACACTGTGACCCTCAAAGAGTTGATTTTATTAAATTGATGTGGTCTAATTGTATTGTGGTTATGATATGATAAAATATCGGCAAGGTAAATTGTTTTTATTGATGTTGGGCTTCACTCAATATTTACTCAGCATTTGAGATGATTAGGATAAAAATTGGTTGGATGTTGCAGTGGTGTCTGGTACATAGATATATAAATTGATAGACGGATAGATGTTTGTTGAAGATGTTCTAAAAACGACATGAAGTTAGCAACGCTCACAAGTTTGTACATATTTTTAGCTTGTTCGGCACCCTTTTCTTTACCAGATGCTAGGTCGGATCGATGGCGATTGTGTGCATCAAGTATTGTTGCACGATATTCATCCGTCATATTCGGATTATTACATTGCTGAGTGCGCACTGTAAATGATTTCATGTCTAATTCATTATTATTATCATCACCACATTCTCTCAAATAATTGATGTGTAAAAATGAGTCTTTTATTGATAGTAACCTGATAAGCTCTCAGCTCCGTTCTGGCATATCGAAACAAATCTCAAAATCATAGACTATAACTTTTCATGTAATCATAACCGATTGCAGTTATCAGCAACACAACGATCAACTACACTAATTTCTTTCACACCGTTGAGCAATTTCCGGACCAGTTTTCCGTTTCTTTCTGACGTTACACGTAGAAACAGTAAGCTCTTGTAACGGTGAGGGGAGTAACGGCGGCCTGCCAGATCATCAAAAAGGGATAATGGAGCACTCGAACATGAGAACCACTGGATTAAAGCATCAGAATCCCAGTTCCTCTTCTTTTCATCAACATAGGCTGATAGTATATTGATGAGCAGGTTGAACGACGAAAGCAATGATCTTTTAAGATTGCATTACATTCCCACCACTGAGTTCGACTCAGTTCTATGCAAGAGATTCTGATTACGCGTTTGATGCTCTCGTTGGATTCAGTTGTTACTAGAAACGATTTATTTCACGATGTATCCTACCCAAACTGAACTTACCGTTTGCGATTGAAACGATTATGAGAAGAAGGGCAGATGATAGCATTTGGTGACTGAATGAATCACTGAAGGAATCAATTCAACAATGTGGTTCCACCGTAACTGAGTGGGGAATTATACGATTCGGGTGCAATGTTGTTGTAAATAGAGTTCGTAAGTGCTAATCATTAGCATATTCATTATTTGTTCATATTACATCGAAACATTTATTTGGTTTTATGCTATTCCTAAATCATTTGTTTTATTCTTAAGCATATTTGCTGTTGTTTTCAAATTATATCGAAACGTGCATTTGCTTTTTAACGGCGTTTTTTGCTCAATTTGGGCCATTTTATGTTTTCTGCTAAATTCGCTATTATATGCTATTATAAATGCACTTGTTAATCATTGCCTATTTGGTCTGCGATGAATTCAATATTGTTTTTGCTGTGAATGCACTGTAAGCAAAGGTGGGCGGCAGGGCGATATCGCTACGTTTCTTCCCTACGAAATAGCAAAGAGCTTATTTCGTTATGATACGCATGCAAGGAATAATGTGAATAAATTATGTGAACAAATTCCGATGCTTTTTGATTGCAATTGTATGTTATCAAGTGTTAGAAATTCGTTATGCATTCGTGGAAACAATATGATAAAGAAATTGTGCGTTAAGTAGACCAAATGCAATTTGTAATACGATCCATCTCAGTGCATCATTTTGCGTAACTGAACTGATCTCTCAATTTGAATTTGATCAAATCTGATGCAAATTTGACCAACTGCAGTTATCATTGCCGTTTATTATGAATTGTTGATTGGTTATTATTTCCTTAATATCGTTTATTGTTTAGCAATAAGTCATAAAATTTGTACTGTGTGAATAAAAGATCACGAAAGGCACAATGGATAAAGCATGAAATATAATTATGCATTGGTAACGAGGAGTGATCAGTAATTTTTGCTTATTCATGGTTCAGCACAGTTTTGAATCGATCGTAGTTGAATGAGTAGTTGAGACGATATTAAAGAAGGCAGATGATTTGGAATGTCGAGATGTCGGAGAGCGATATTGGTGATAAGAGAGAGAGCCATTGGGTTATTTTAACGGCTGATTGAAAAGTGTATTCGTGATATAAATAAATAAATCTACTAATATGTGTCATGAAGGTTCTGTTCACATAGCAAGCATTAAATAGTGAAACTTTTATTTGCACATAATAACAGTGGTAATTTTGTTGGAGAGTTGTTTCATGAACATTGCGATTTTGGTTTATACTTCGATTTCTTTGGTAATATCCCCCTTTCGATCATATCATAGCACATATCAATTATTGCTTTCTCGGGATCATTGAACTGCATTCCAAGCAGTGTTTTCGCCTGAATTTCATTTCTATGCAACTCAGTGCAATTGAACAAACCGATGATCATAATGTTAACGGTGTCATGAACATAGTTATCATTCAAAATTCAATAATCGAACCACAAACCTTAGAATTATCGAAATGCTCAGCGTAATCCTTGCCCAACTTAACCATCTGTTTTGTCTCTTTATCAACTAAGGAAAAGAGTCTCACCAGGAGAAAGGGTGCTTTACGGCGAGGCACTGCATAGCCTAGAATGAAACGTTTGCATTCTGTAGCGAACAAAACGCTCAATATAAAGTGAGTCATTTTCTCAACAGAATCAATCGATCAGGATTCGAATTGCCAATTCAATAAATTTAATAGGTCGAAATTCACTCGAAAATAAATTCAGTTTATTAAATAACTATGAACGTAGTGTTCTGAAAAGTGATACTTTGCACTTGTGAATGTAATAAATCAAAATGGAACCTTGCTTATGGAATTCATTGTGCAATAATGATGCAACATTACAAGCAGACAGCGTTCTGGCCGCAATCAAGATGCGTTCGTTATCACAGTCAGTATTATGCAAAGCACGAACATGAGCCAGTGCCGCATCGTGCACATCAACGTATGACAGTGCTAGCGATGGAATTGCTTTCATTGTTCCATCCATAAAGCGACTGATTAGCTGAACTTCATTCATCACTTACGGATCACTTTATCAGTCAATCCATCCATTGTATTTCTTATCTCACAGTCCTTATCTCACAATATTATTGGCGCTACTATTGTTACCGATATGGTCATTGATACTTTGCTAGATTGCCTTAACTTTCGATTAAAAACTCGCGAAAAATATCCGAATCTACGCGACCGAATTTAAATATTCGAATTTAGAAAAACTAAAAAAGACTAGAGCAACGAAGCTAATAGAGGAATATCAGTTATACTGATAGTGAACAATATTTCTGATCTGATAGGGGGTGTTTCAACAAGGCGAAAATAAGCACAAAGCATCCCAGTTTGTGTTTTCGACACTGTGCACATGATCCTCACTGTACCTATGTCTATTGAAGCATGATCGCCTCCGCGTAGAATTATTTATTAAAGTTGACCAGGTCCTTATGGTAGCATCAGAACCACAAGAATAATAGCGATAAAAATAACTTGCTTACCTTCGCACTTGCACCTTTATTATTTTGCAGTAATGGTCCAACCAGAAGTGATGGATTGAGGACGGTCATTTTGAATTTTGCATCTAAAATTCCATGAATGAGATATTAGTCATCTGTCTCCTAATCAGACCATAAACTTTGATCATGATCGGTTGATAAACATGCACAATATGAAATGAATTAATGAACATACTCAACAATCCCTTGATTGCTGCAAGTAAAAGATTAAGTGAAGCTTCTTAATCCAGCCTATGATGCTTAATCCAATCCTAGAGCTAAGAATTTGGCTATACACAGTTACTTGTCCCCTCTCTTAAATGCTCACTAAATATGGATTAATGGTGGAAAATTCATTCCATCTTTGCTACGTATATAATAAATAACTCAAGCGAGGTTGGTTCAGTAATGTGATCAGTCTGAAGGAATTTTTTATTGAAAGGAATTTGAGAGAACACAGCGTGTGATCTGAACAGAATGTTCATCATTCAAGATCTATTCGAATGTTCAATTAAAAGTGAACGTTGCAAAAAGCTTCAATAAACCGAACATTTCTTCGCACGCAATTGAACAAATTTTGAGGCAATCGTTCGTTAAAATAAACATGATAAAATAAACATGATCGCTATTATCGTTAGCTGCGCGGAAAGAAGAATGCCAGGGAAGGAGGAATGTGATATTAGTGATATTGGTAATAACAGAAAGGCATAAACTCGTAATGAGTTTGATTTGCTGATTAAATAAATAAATAAATAAAAGCGAAATTCGATGTGTTTGAATAACGTTGTTTTCATTGCATCACCAAGCTTCATACCACCTTGAGAAAGTTTTCTTCGACAATCGTACACGAATGATAAACGTTCAACAAAGTGCTCGTCAATTAACCTGCATGATCCTTCATGAAATCCCAAGCAGCCTGTTCAGCCAAAATTTTGCTTCTGTGATAATTGTGCAATTTCTCATCAACTTTTGCCCAATCTTTTTCAGTGAATACTTTCTCGAAATTCTTATGACCCTCTGAAACACGAATGAATTCAAAATTGCAATTGAAAAATAATTATTTGATTGACAATTAAACGTGTTTCAATTCTTTTTGCAAATGAGAGAAGTAATCACATTCTAGCAATTAAATTTCTTCTTAATGACATTAAAACTGAAAAAATACAATTGATAATTGCATGTTTACACTGGATATGATTGATGATAAGTTCACAGCGACTCAGTGCCTAATGAAAACATCAAGAATTAATAGCAACAAAAATTGACGGCAGTAATACCACACAAAATAGTCATCGTAATGCGAATACTAATCGAAGGGATAACGATCGACCTTATAGTACCTATAGCTCGAAAACAGTAGCTTAGTAGTAGTTAAGCAATAAGCACTGATGGAATGAATGAAGCGCAAGTAAAGAAAAACTCAAGATTGACAGTGGAGCATGAGCTGGTGACGACGATCTTCTTGACGCTATCGTTGTGATATTTGTAGATCGCATTCAACACATTCAACGTTCCACTCACTGCAATATCGACCACAGAGCAATCTGTTATCGTATCGCACGGACTTGCAATATGCAGAACATAGTCGCAGCCTTTCATCGCACTGAAAATATTTGCCATTTTGCTGAATCCATCGCCAGTTATCATTGATCAGAATATACACTAAATTTTACAACAACAATGCGGGATGAAATGCTTAAGAATATAACAGCACTAATAAATGAAAGGCAAATAAAGTATTGAATTTATTAAAATCTTACTCGCACCAAGCGTGCTCATCAGTAAGATCAGCTCGTAGCAGCTGAAGATTTTGTGAATTATTCATAGTCAATAATGGATCAATTTTGTGTTTGTTATTCAGATCTCGGACAGTACCTCGCACATTGTATCCGTCATTCAGTAATAGTTGTACACAATTAATCGCCAGGTATCCTGTTGCTCCAGTTACGAGAACAGCTGAATTCAACAATAAAAACATTCCATGCATTATTGCGCTGTGAAGTAGACCGATAAATGTTTTCGAATATTGTATAAATCCGATGCACTTTTCTTATGAATTTATAGAAATCTATAGATGCAAATTCATGCGGAACAATTTTTTGCGATACATCAAAATTGCTCAAAAGCACTCCTTTAAGAATGTGCTTGCTATTATACTTGACTCGTCATACTATTTGTTTGAGTTGCTTTTTTTTCATTCATTGTTCACTGTTGGTCATTTTTAGATATATACGTGCATGGCGTTGCGAAGAAAAATCGTTGTCATTTATCAACTGGTAATCGAGATTAGATTTTTCTAAAGGTGAACGGTATTCGGCGATGGATTGCTGATAGAAACACCGTGAATACTAATATTCGGCGAACAGAGGAATGCAAACGAATCGTTAGATTTGCGAAAAGATCAATGCCAACGAATGATATCATATTATTGCTGAGTTGTGAGCTATTGTCATTTCTGATTAACATTTGAATAATCATATTGCATGTTCTCATGTGAACTGAAGTCAATTGAAGTTTCAATGACTTTCAGGGCAAAGGACATTGTTTACAGAAACAACGTGAATACTGGTCAATTGATTGGGTTCACCAATGAGCATTGGCACTGAAATTGCACTGAATTGCAGTGCAATTTCAATTATTAAACTAAGAATGTGATCAAATATAACGACCATCATAAGGACAAGTAATAAATAACCACTTCGAAGTAAACACAAGAAAGTATAGAATTTCTGGTTGAAACTCACTTTCACTTCCGTTTGATTGTCCTGCCGAACGTTCCATTTTAAGCAGATTTTTGAAGTCTTCTAATCAGCTGCAAAAGAACTCTTCACATTTGAAACAATGAGAGTTTCATTAGAAAATGAAGATATTCTAAATCCGACAATATCGATAAATATATGTCAATTGCAATTGTTCATAAGAAACTGAATGGAGTCATCATATTGAATGGAACATAAAAATATTGACTTTAACAATTCAATATCATGAGAACGGAAATACGAAGGTGTATAGAAGGTATGATAAATGGACGAATAGGATACATTAAGACGCAAACGTTTTGATAATGACCGATTAAATCACGTTGAGCGATCCAATGAACCTTCAGCGATCAAAGAATTCCATTCACCAAACTGGTTTTGGAGTTTTTCAATGTATATATACTTGATGAAATGCATATAAGATCATATATCTGTTCTATTTATGAATTGTAACATATAATATATCAAAAAATAATATTATGCATAAATCAATACATTAGACAGACCGTATAATAAGAACTATATTGATGACAATATATGCACCATATAATTTAGATTAGACTTATGAGTAGTTCCACAGACTGGTTACTGATTACAGACTGATAAGAGACTAATTGCAAAGTTGGAATGATTTCATACCACAGAATCATATCTCAGTTGCTATCGAATTGTCATAACCTATAGTTTTTCCTTTTATCCGCCTTCTTTATCAGATATTCATGATCACACCGGACTTTATTTCAGTTATATTGCGCGTAATATCGCGTTCACTCCGAGTACTCGTCAGGATGAGTGTTCGTCATTTCCGTGAGCTTAGGATCTGTGGTCAAGGCTATTACTGACCTGATAATGCATGTCTGAGCTATATCAATGCTATTCAAATGAATTTCTCTTAAAATATTCTTCCCAAGTGAAAAATTTTCTGCACAAAAAATGATGTTGATGACAGATTATTTGTAAACAATTATTTGTAAACATAGTACTTACTATGTGGTTGTCATTTCATTTTTTTCGCATGAGCACCATGGATAAAGCAGACAAATTATGACTGCTGATGTGACCAGTAACCAGTTGTGACAGGAATTATGACAGAACCAGTTAGTCACAAAGATTTATCACCTTTATTCACCATATAGTTGATACGATTGGCTTTTGAGAGGGATAGGGTGACCTATAATTGATGGAACGTAGAAAAAGCAACTTGGTCGCATGTACTAACATTCATTGAAACAGGATCAAAAAGTGATACGTCTGGAGTGATCAAGTCAACGGCTAAGATTGAATTCGAGAACTGATTTCGTTTTATTGGGTTTGCAATCTGACTCAATGCGTTGAATATGTGAGACTTTAGTGCACGAATCAGCGAAACCGGTTTTGTTGATATCAGCGAAACAATCATAAGCTTAGTGAAAATGAGCAATTGCAATTAGTCGTGATTCAACAAAAAGAATGAAAGTCGAGTGGAGTTTGAAATTCAATAGCAATTCATCTTATGATTCATAATGAGAGCAATAATAATGAGTATTGTAGTCAAGAGGCTTTTGTTCGGGAGGTTGCAATTTGCATGAAACGAAAATGGATATATTTTGAATACAACGAAAATGACAAACAAATTCAACACCAACCTAAGATGGATCATTTTATAAGATGGTTAAATTGCACGTGGTCGATGGATTGATTTGCTGCCGATGTCTATTAAACGTCGTTTTTGTAATCATCGTGTTATTTATTCGCGATGATATTGTGTGCTAAACAAAAAGTTGACGTATATCCTAGATTAGTTCACGGTTATAATATCACATCGGTACTTATCAATGCTATGTTCGGCATTGACAAGGTTCTCATCAGATTTCCTGCGCTCGATATCAGAAAATAACATTACACAATGATCAATTTGGAAGATCAACGATCACATTTGATAAGCCAATGAACTCCGATATGCTTATGTGAAATGACAAATGCTTAAAAAACGAGAATTATTATTATTGGCACAATACATCTCATAAGAGCCATTTTCCCCATGGCTAACACAACGTCATTTCATGAGATTACAATCAAGCGATTTCAGACAAAGAGTAGCCATCGATTTTTAGCGAGTAACGACCCGAATGGTGACTCGATGTACAATGTGAAAACGCAAGTAGCGTTCCCTAACGTGGTAAAGGAATGATATTTATTAAATCAACCATTACATTACTGTTCAACATTCGAACTATGCATGCATTATAAAACCATTATAAGATCGTTGTTGATGTTAAAGTGAATAAAGCATGTTTAAAATATCGCACGATCTTACAAACACATTTGATAGCATCTCGGAAACGGATTTCGAACAGCATTATGGACCTAAAGGTGCATAATGCTGTTCGACAATGATCAATAATGACCACGGTAAAATATTAATATGCCACTATGAGCGTTCAATATCTTCAAACTAACGGTACTCCTAGGTTACCTCAAATGTTATCTCAAACGCTCCTTCACGTTCACATTTGATCACTA